>RDRW01000267.1:0-237500 GCA_007896445.1 Puccinia hordei | reverse complement strand
AAACCGGGTTTTTTTATTAATGCCCAACAAAAAAAAAAAAAAAAACAAAAAAAACAAAAAAAAAAACAGAAAAAACAAACAAGTTAAACATAAAAAAAATTAAAAAAATGATGGAAAACATTCTTTTTTGAGAAAAAATAATAAACAAACAGATCCGTTTTTGGATTGCAGTACTTGCACAAGGAATGCAGTTAAAAAGCTGTGTTTTAACTGCATTCCTTGCGCGAGTACTGCCATCAAAACAGATGTTTTGGTGGCAGTACTTGCGCAAGTGCTGCAGTTAAGCCAGCAGCTGTTTTAACTGCAGCACTTGCGTGAGTACTGCCATCAAAACAGATGTTTTGATGGCAGTACTCACGCAAGTGCTGCAGTTGAAACAGATGTTTTGATGGCAGTACTTGCGCAAGTGCTGCAGTTGAAACAGCCGCCTTTTAACTGCAGCACTTGCGCAAGTACTGCCATCAAAACAGATGTTTTGATGGCAGTACTCGGGCGAGTGCTGCAGTTAAAACAGCTGCCTTTTAACTGCAGCACTTGCGTAAGTACTGCCATCAAAACATCTGAGTACTGCCACCAAAACAGATGTGTTGATTGCAGTACTTGTGCAAGTAATGCAATCAAAAACCCAATTTTTTTACTCTTTTATTTTTTGATGTATATTTATTTTGTTTCTCAATAAAAAATGGTTTTCTTCATTTTTTTTTTTGATTTTTTTATGTTTTTTTATGTTTGTTTGTTTTTACAAATTACAATGTTTTTCATTTTTTTTTTGATTTCTTCATGTTTAATTTGGGTTTTTTTTCAAACAAAAAAAAGCTTTTCAGCATTTTTATGTTGACTTTTTTATGTCTGTTTTTTTTCAAAAAATAGGTCTTTCAACATGGCTTGGCCAGCACAGCAGTTAAAACATCTGCGTTTTGATTGCTGCACTTGCACAAGTACAGCAATCAAAACTGGGTTTTTATTCTTTTATTTCTATGTGTAATTTTATGTTTTTTACAAGCTAACATTTAGCGGGAAAAAATTTAGCTAACAACTAACATTTAGCGTAGCGTAGTGTAGATCTGAAGCCACTACGCTAATGAGAGCTTCAAAATTTTTTAGCAGCAAAAAAACTACGCTACTTGTTAATGTAGTGGGTATTTTCCAAAGCTAACACTACAAAAACTTTGTCTGAGAAATTTCTGGCTACACTAACTGTTAGTTTAGCGGGCTGTAGCAGCAGCTAACACTACAAATATTTCATCCAAAAAAAAAGCCACTACGCTAACAGTTAGTGGTCAAATAGCATAGTGTAGCATAGCAGCCCACTGTTGGTAGCATCACTGTCAGCTTTCTGTACTCTACTCCACTTATTGTGGCGTGTACAGTAAGGAATAAAGAATAACTTTACACTTTAAAAAGTGTAATAAAGCAGTTTCCAATAAGAACAATTACTTAAGTGTTATAAAACACTAAGTATCAAATAAAAACAGGTTATGACCCTGCTGCCAAAACTTCAGTTATGGGAATAAATCCTCTGAAGGGCTAACCAGACTTGAACATGGTTCTTCCAATCAATTAAAGGTATTTTAATTAATTGGGGGGGATTTGTTTTGAAGAATTTTAACTAATTTAGATAGTATGTAAATAAAGGCTAGTCATCCTTACTTACAGGAGAAGGTGAGCGCCTTTGTAGCTTATAATAAGTTATCTGGTGTAGGTTAAAATTGATGGGGGAGGATATCTTCAATTTGGTGAAGAAACCTCCTCCTTAAATAATAAAATATTTGTATTAATTCCTCTGCAATTTAATTGACAGTGGGGATTGGGCCAATATTGACAGGTGATTCTGATCAGCCTGTTCGTGGTAAGAAGGGAAGCATGGTGTCATTTTTAATTAAAATGATGCCATGTTTATTTCACATTAATTAATTTAATTTAATGTTTATTTTTCTTAATTAAACTAAATAATTCTTAATCACATGTACATGTAACTTCCTTTGGGGTGGGAGCTTGGGAAAGCGCTTGCTCTGGAGAGTTAAACATGTGGGAATTAATTTATAAGTCATTACTGCATAATTAATATCTACTATAAAACTAAAAATATAGGCTCCTGGAGCCAAACAAAACCTGTACCGAGTGTACAGGTTGTATTGATGCATCCTAACGGGTCGACGCCGACCCGTTAGGATGCATGACACATGAACTGACACATCCTAACGGGTTGACATTGATCCGTGTCACCTGCCCTCCTCGCTGGGAACAGCCATTGACAATGGCTGCTTCCAGCGAAGAGGACTGATCAGCCTTGATGTCACCTCCCCTCTTTGCTGAGAACAGCCATTGACGATGGCTGCTCCCAGTGAAGAGGTGTCATTGACATCCATCGCACCGATGACTTCCATCGCAGCAAAGAGGTGTTACATACATGTCTCCTCGCTGAGAACACCCAATGTCTGCACCATGCGAGGAGGACTCATTGGTTAAATCATCACTATATATACTGTTAAATTGCCCCTCCAAAAAAATCATAAAACACAAATATATTACTTTTCAAAAAATCATTTTTTTTTCCCCTTTTTGTTGGGCAACACCCAACAACCTTCTCCCTCCAAAAAAATAATTTAAATCACAATATTATTTCTTTTCAACAAATCACTTTTTTTTCTTCCTTTTTTTTGCCACACCCAAAAGCTTCATTATCCATTCCAAAATTTTCATTAGAAAAATTACAATATTCAAAAAAAAACATCAAAAAACATTTATACTAAATCTTGGTCTTTTTCTTTACTCACAAAATCACAAATAAAACACCTCATAAATTCTCAATTAATTTACTTGGCAGTCTAATTTGTCTTTCCCACATTATATAAAACTTATATTTATTTAAGAATGAGCTTCAATTTTGATTACTGGGGAAGAGCTTATGAAACTGAAAGACAAGAACAGGCAAGAGCTGCTAACCGACAACGGCAATCAAGATGGTATCACACCCAGTGTCAACAAACTGGACTCTATTCCACAAATAGTGGCGTGTACAGTAAGGAATAAAAGGTCTTACACTTAAAGAAGTGTAATAAAAATAAATATAACCAATATTACTTTGGTGTTTTGTTAAAAACACTAAGTATTAAAAAAAACAGGTTACTACCCTGCTGCCAGACTTCTGTTATGGGAATAAATATCCTCAGAAGGGCTAACCATACTTTAACACGGTTCTTCCAATTAAATTAAGAAGTATTAATTTAATTGGGGGGATTTGAAGAACTCTAACTATTAAAGATAGTTATAAGTATAAAAGGCCAGTCCTCCTTACTTACAGGAGAAGGTGAGCGCCTTGGTAGCTTATAATAAGTTATCTAGTAATGGTTAAAGTTGATGGGGGGAGGATATCTTCAATTTGGTGAAGAGACCTCCTCCTTAAATAATAAAATATTTGTATTAATTCCTCTGCAATTTAATTGTCAGTGGGGATTGGGGCAATATTGACAGGTGATTCTGATCAGCCTGTTCGTGGTAAAAAGGGAAGCATGGTGTCATTGTTAATTAAAATGTCACCATGTATATTAATTAACTTAATTTAATTGTTTATTTTTCTTAATTAAACTAAATAATTCTTAATCACATGTACATGCAACTTCCTTTGGGGTTAGAGCTTGGAAAAGCGCTTGCTCTGGAGAGTTAAACATGTGGGATTTAATTTACAAGTCTTTACTGCATAATTAATATACTTTACATAAAGATTTACCCTTATTCATGTGTAATTTTATACTATGAATTACTATGGGTTAATCTTGGATCTTCCAGGATTTTCATGAAGAAAACTATGCCAATAAATGGTTCTTTATCCATTTATTGCATGTTTGAAAATTAATTTTCCAAAGATTTTCATAAATTAAATTATAACTTAATTTTAGTAAAAGATAGGTATAATTTAAATAAATGATTTTTATTCAAGGTGGTCATGAGTGTGGCTTGAACTCAGGTCCTTATGTCAATGACAGTTATTACTGAGCCAGTCTCTTACTGTTAGACTATTGTACCATTTGACAAAATGATAAGGTCTAAATTCCCTTTTGTTCAGACTATAAAAAAATAATAAATAAAGAATAATAATAATTATTCAAGCTTGCAGTTTTCAAGTATTACATGTTACATGTTACATATATTACATGTTACATTATACATGTAATATCTTGGTGGCTGACACTCACCCACACTAAAAAAGAGAAAAAAGGCTAATGTCTTTTTTCTACTCTATAACTTCTAAGTAGAGAATCATTATTAATATCTTTAGCTTCCAACCATTTATCTTTATCTGCTAAAGAGTTTTTAAATCTGACAAGGTATTGTCTAATACTCTGATTATTTTTCATAATTCTTCTATCATTAATGATTTTGAGAGGAATTAGATTTTCCTCATCTATGATAGGTGGAATGGGTGTATTTTTCTTAACAGGGACATTGTTATTGTCTTTATCAGAAGTGATATATTTCTTAAGAAGACTAATTGGAAAAGTTGGATTTTTCCTATGGAATGGTTCTGTCAGTATTACTTCCACTGCATTTGGGCCATGGAAAGCTTTTACTACAAAGGGACCAATAAAGGAGTCTCTAAGTTTCTTAGGACCATCCATGTTAGCAAAGTTTACTGTGGATATCAATACTTGTTCTCCAACTTTAATGTTAGCTTCTTTATGGGTCTTATCCCATCTTGACTTATTATAGTCAACTGCTTGTTTGATACAATCTTGAGCATGTTTCTCAGCTTTATTCATCATATTCAAAAATGATTCAGATGTTGGATGAATGTGTACTGTTTTACTAAGCACACTGGTTACAGGCATAACAGGAGTCCATCCTCTTTCTAACTCAAAGGGAGTTTTTCCAGTAACTGAGTGTTTACTTGAATTATATGCATATTCAAGGGCTGGTAATAAAGATATCCAATCATGGGTAAATCCATCTTGGTCTTTATAACTAAGGCCAAAGGCACAATATCTTCTGATCATGTCTTCCAGAGTTTGTATCATTCTTTCAGCTAAACCATCTGTCTGAGGGTGATAAGCTGTAGAAAATGCTAATTTAGTACCCATCAAATTGAACAAATTATCCCAAAATTCAGAAGTGAATTTTGGATCTCTGTCACTGATAATGACTGAAGGACAGCCAACATCAGCAATAATATGATTCCAAAATAATAGAGCTACATCCATTGCATTATTTTCTTTAAAGCAAGGGATAAATCTTGCTCTTCTAGAGAATCTGTCTACTACAACTAAAACACAGTTGTAATTCTCTTTACCTGCGGGAGGTAATCCAGTTACAAAGTCCATGTTAATGACTTCCCATCTGGATTTGGGTTCATTTATTTCTTGTAACATACCATGTCTTTTACCAGTAGCTTTATTGGCTTTCTGACACCTGTCACAAGAAGAACAGTATTCTATAACATCTTTTCTCCAATCAAACCACCAAGCTACAGACCTTACTCTTTCAAGGGTTCTGTCAGTAGACATGTGGCCTGAAAACATATTATCATGGCATTCAAATAAAATGTCATTAATATGATTTTGTGAAGTAAGTACAAGACTACAGGCATGGTTACTTTTATAATAAAGAAGTCCATCTAAGAGTACAAATCTCTTTTCATCAAACTTTCTTTTCCAAGGTGGATCTAAACCATTTAAAATACCAATGTCTTTGAAGTCTGACTTCAGAGCTTCTACAATGATTGTAGTGTTTTTGTTATTGGAGTAACTGTCTACAATTGTTTGAAAGAATTCATCTTTGAGGCTAGTGATTGTGATACCCATGATGGGTAGATCTCTTTCCATATTTTCCTGATCATATGCAGGATTATCTGGAGTGTTTGGTAAAGACCATCTGCTGAGTGCATCTGCATTCTTATGTATCAAACCTTCTCTATGGGTTATCGTCATAGAACTTCTCCATTCTTTGATTGAGATTTGCCATCTCAACATATGTCTATTTGGTGACTTAAGATTAATAAGACTTTTAAGAGCAGTACAGTCTGTGATGACTTCAAAGAAGCATCCATCTAGATAATAGTACAATTTCTCTAAAGCCCAAACTAAACAAAGGCATTCTAGCTGAGATGCACCATATCTTCTTTCAGAATCTTTCAATTGTCTAGAGATAAAAATTACAGGTCCTTCAACTGGTAAATCATCCTTAATTTGAACTTGATGCAAAGCTGCACCTAATCCTTCCATACTAGCATCTACATAGAGCTTGTAGGGTTGAGTGGGGTCAGGATGAAAAAGTACAGGAGCTGTAGTTAACATTTCTTTCAAAGTATTATATGCATCTATTCTTTCTTTAGTCATTTCAAATACTACACTAGGGCTGATGAGTTTTGTCAGACTAGAAGATATAGAAGCATAATTTTTTAAATGTTGCCTATAATAACTCATAAAGCCTAAAAAGCTTTGGAGTTCTTTCACAGTTGTGGGTACTGGTTTAAGTAAAACAGCAGCCACTCTATTTTGGTCTATTCCCAAAGTAAGACCAGAAACTACATGTCCCAAAGCTTTGAGTTCATTAAACCCAAAGTGACATTTGGGCAGAGAGATTTTCATATTCATTTTAATGGCCCTTTTAAGGACCAGGTCTAATCTAGTAAGATGTTCATCCCAATCTTGAGAGAAAATAATAATATCATCTATGTAGATAATCAACCATCCTTCTCTGAGTTCATTGTAGAATTCTACATCCATCATTCTTTGGAAATGTGAAGGTGCATTTTTAATGCCAAAGGGCATTCTTAAATATTCATAAACACCTAAATAGCAGATAATCCTCAGATATTTTCTACTCTCAACACTGACAGTGTTCTGATGAAAACCTTTAAGTACATCCATTGTAGAGATATATTTGGCTTTGGCCAAATTTGTAAGTGATTCATTAATCTTGGGCATAGGATACCTGTCTGGGACAGTAACACTATTTAAGGCTCTAAAATCACCACAAAGTCTTGACTTATTATTATGCCAAGCTATTCTTACAGGTGTAGTAATATCAACTTCTTCTCCTGGAGAAACCTTTCTAAGGACTTTCAGTTTTAATAAAGTGTCTATGTGTTCTTTAATAGCTTCCCTGCTTCTGGGACTAGCAGGATAAGGAGATCTCCTTAATATTGGAGGAAAGGGTTTCTGAATGGTCAATTGAATGTTGACTTCATGTCCTTTTATTGCTCCAAACTCATCTTTAGGAGTATTGAATGCACTAATATTCATGTACAGGGTATTGTACAACTGAGTAACTTGATCACTTGACAGCTTCTCATATACATGAGCTTCCTCTTTTATTTGGTTTTTAAAGGGAATGATATTATTAAAGGAAGAAGCACTTCTAGTATCATAATGATACTGTACTGTACTATCTCCAATTGTAACATAATTGGAATTTGAATTGATCAGATTGATTTTATAAGCATGAAGATAATTGTTACCAATGATAAAATATTGGGCTTTGATATCTTCCATTACCATAAATGTCATGTTCATTGTAACTGTACCAAGCGTTAAATCATAATTAATTTTTCCTATATAATTTAATTTTTGGTTACAACTCTTATAAGTTTTATTATCAGGGCTGACGATTTTAGATCTATAGTCTTTATCTAATTGAGATAAATATCTGGTTCCCACACAAGATACATAAGCACCTGAATCAAGTAAAGTTTTCACAGTGATGTCATTTAATTTCATTTTAATAACACTACTCTTTCCTTTACTCTCATCTATGTGAAATATGTTTCCAACAACATTTTGGGGATCCATGTTGTCCTCATCAAGTTCAGACTCTTCATCTAATTCTGGATCTTCTGATTCTTCAGAAATTTTGTTTTCAGATATATTGTTAACTACTCTTTTTCTTCTGCAGTCTTTAGCTGCATGCCCTTTAATATTACAATTTGTACACCTAACATCAGAATAATTCTTTGTTTTATCTGATGCAACAGGTGGATTAGGTACAAAAGGTTTGCTCTGAAATTTTGATCATTTACCAAGGTTAGTTTGGTCAACTATTTCTTGTAATACATTAATTAAAGTACTAATGTCTGCTTGAGTAGTATCTAATGCACATTTAACAGCATAAGCTACTTCTCCATCACACAAATCTAATAGTTTAATATTGATCTGTTCAATGTTTAAATAAGGCTCAATTGACTTAATCCTTCTGTATTGTTTGGTAACCCATGAAGATACAGAAGGATTATTGGCATCAAATCTTGAAGTATAAAAGGCCTTTTGTACCCTTCTTCTCCAAGTAGCATTACCAAACTTTTGTTCAATTTTTTGTGTCCACCATTCCCATGACTGGAGACCAAATTGGGCTTTAACACCTTTATACCATTGGTTGGCAGAGTTTTTGAATAAAAGATTTAACCTAGAAACAATAATTCTATCATGTAAGTCTATATCAGACTTAAGAGTGTCAATCCACTCAATGAATTCTGTGTGGTCATATTCTCCTTCCCCTGAGAAAGTGGGCCAATCAGATGTTTTGGGGATGGAGGCTAACATCTGTTTTCTAACTTCTTTATCCACATCAATAAGATGTCTTTCAGGACTATTTGATGTGTTAAAAGTGGGTACTGTAACATAAGAATTTAAGTTTGGATTTAGAGGCTTAATTTCTTCTGGGATTAAAGGAGTATCTTTACTGATTTTTTGATTACAATTTACATTTAAATCAGAATTTGAAGAATGCAATTGTAAGGACTCTACAGATTTATTAAGCAAAGTTTGATTAATTTTTATCTCTGATATATCAGAGATAATCATGTCAATTTTTTGTTCAATGGTTTTTACTTCTTTGCCTTTAAAGCTTAAAGTCTTAACCTCATTCTCAAGTTTCTCAGTGACATGTTTTAAATGTTCATTGATTGGTTCTACATCTTTCAAGAAGTATTTTTGTATTTCTGTAGTAATGTCACTACACATTTCAAGAATACTAGATTGATTTGTACATACATCTTCTATAAAACTGGATTGGGCTACAATTTTCTCTTCAGTTTTAATGTTATTTTTATCTATAACTGATTCTAATTGAAGAAACATATCAGACAAAGTGTGTAATAAAAATTCTTTTGTTACTAATGTATCTACTCTTGTTGGTTGTTTCGAGCTCTCTGCTCTTGGCGAGAGTGGTCTATGTACTGGTACGTGCCTTGTATTTGGCGCGCTAGGCGGAACATTTCGCCGTACACCGAATTCCTGTATTCTCGTCTGGACATTCGACGATGCTCGGTTGGACGTTCTGGTCCGGTCTGAGCTCGGTTGGTCTGTGCTCTGTTGTTTTGCGCTGGGGGCGGCAACGGAGGCGGAGCCGGTGCTGGTACTAACTCTCTGCGGGCTGGCGGCTCGTGGGCTATCTCGGTGGAAGTCACCGTGACTGGTGTGTTCGGCGTCTCGGCCGGCTGGCTGCTCGAGGCTTCGCTGGCCTGGGTCTGACGCTGGGCCCTCCTTATGACGAAGGGGTTCCAGCCTTCCGTCAGGATCAAGGTTTTGCCCGTCCCCAGTATTTTCTGTAAACTGCGATGCGTCGCCAAAGCTTGAGTGAGGAAGAGATCTTTCATCTCCTCCTCCTCCCACGTAGCTTCCTGGTAGCCGCGGAAATTGGCTTGATGTTGTTCCAATATCAAGCGGGCTGCTGGATTTAAGCTTGCGTGTACTAGGGGCAAGCGGAGGGAAATCAGCAATTTTCCCCGCTAGTCTGTTACTAACGCGGAAAGAAGGTACTGACTCTCGTCTCTTTCCGCTATTTGGGCTGGGGTCTCTGTTAGACGGCATGATAAAGCAAGTGTAGATGGATTAGTATGTTTTCGTTGCGACGAAAATGAATAAAAAGTAATAAATGTGTAATGTACGAGTGGTTATGGGAGTCCACGTATCAGCGGTGACTCTCCTAGATTCACTGGGTGGCGGGGAGCTTCTAACTTGTATAGGAGCCGCGTCAGGGATCACAGTGTCTTCGTTTGGAGCCGCAGGGGCTCTATTTTGGTCGTTAGAGGAACGAGATCGACGGTTAGAAGTACGACCTCTGGGAACGTAAACTTCGGACACTAAAGACAAGAGTATATTTAGTGAGAAGAGTTGATTCTAACAAAAATTTTGATGTAGAAAAAACGAACTTTTGTTGTGTTTTGATCGAGCTATGATTTTTTTGAAAAAGTTGACTATAAATGATTTGATTCTTAAGGAAGAATCCGCTTTTTTGAGTATAAGTTTTGGTTTTTTCTGTAAAAAAAAAATAAGGATCAAATCACAAAAAGTCAGTTATGATGTTTTTCTCTTCAAAAAATATTTTGATAAGAAAAAATAAGGAATAATAAAGAATAATTTTTTATAAAATTTTCGAATTTTTTTTTTTTTTAAAAAAAAAAAAAAATTAATAAGTTGAATTTTAAAAGGCCAAATAATTTATGGCCACTGTTGGGACACCAAATGTCAACAAACTGGACTCTATTCCACAAATAGTGGCGTGTACAGTAAGGAATAAAAGGTCTTACACTTAAAGAAGTGTAATAAAAATAAATATAACCAATATTACTTTGGTGTTTTGTTAAAAACACTAAGTATTAAAAAAAAACAGGTTACTACCCTGCTGCCAGACTTCTGTTATGGGAATAAATATCCTCAGAAGGGCTAACCAGACTTTAACACGGTTCTTCCAATTAAATTAAGAAGTATTAATTTAATTGGGGGGATTTGAAGAACTCTAACTATTAAAGATAGTTATAAGTATAAAAGGCCAGTCCTCCTTACTTACAGGAGAAGGTGAGCGCCTTGGTAGCTTATAATAAGTTATCTAGTAATGGTTAAAGTTGATGGGGGGAGGATATCTTCAATTTGGTGAAGAGACCTCCTCCTTAAATAATAAAATATTTGTATTAATTCCTCTGCAATTTAATTGTCAGTGGGGATTGGGGCAATATTGACAGGTGATTCTGATCAGCCTGTTCGTGGTAAAAAGGGAAGCATGGTGTCATTGTTAATTAAAATGTCACCATGTATATTAATTAACTTAATTTAATTGTTTATTTTTCTTAATTAAACTAAATAATTCTTAATCACATGTACATGCAACTTCCTTTGGGGTTAGAGCTTGGAAAAGCGCTTGCTCTGGAGAGTTAAACATGTGGGATTTAATTTACAAGTCTTTACTGCATAATTAATATACTTTACATAAAGATTTACCCTTATTCATGTGTAATTTTATACTATGAATTACTATGGGTTAATCTTGGATCTTCCAGGATTTTCATGAAGAAAACTATGCCAATAAATGGTTCTTTATCCATTTATTGCATGTTTGAAAATTAATTTTCCAAAGATTTTCATAAATTAAATTATAACTTAATTTTAGTAAAAGATAGGTATAATTTAAATAAATGATTTTTATTCAAGGTGGTCATGAGTGTGGCTTGAACTCAGGTCCTTATGTCAATGACAGTTATTACTGAGCCAGTCTCTTACTGTTAGACTATTGTACCATTTGATAAAATGATAAGGTCTAAATTCCCTTTTGTTCAGACTATAAAAAAATAATAAATAAAGAATAATAATAATTATTCAAGCTTGCAGTTTTCAAGTATTACATGTTACATGTTACATATATTACATGTTACATTATACATGTAATATCTTGGTGGCTGACACCCAGAGACTTACTGCTGATGGAAATGTGAATCATTACAACAACTTATATAATCAAAACCTTCCTCCAACCATAATTCACAACAACTATTTCAACAACCAATCCCCAAGGTTCCATTCACAATCATCAAACCACCGCCTTCTGCATCCCAACACTCTCGACCAATATCACCCTTTGCATCATCATGAATCTCAACATCAAAGACCAATGTTGTATGATTCCCCTTCACACCCTGAGAATCACCCATCACACCCACATTTGACCAACATTCTGAGACAAAGCTCACGTGGACTTCCGCCTCCTTCTTCTCAATCTCTTTGGATAGGCTACTCACAATCCAACCCTGCCAGCTACTTACAATCCAACCCTGCCAACTTTCAGTTACAAAGACGGCACTCACAATCACGTGAGCCCTCTGTTTCTTACAAGTCTCATCAGAACAGCCATCAGAGAAGCCATTAGAGAAGCCAATCACAATCCCATCACAACATTCACCACCAAACACATCACCCAATTTCACTTGGCGTTGCTCCTCTTTCTTCTCAAAATCATCACAGAAGCCACTCACAATCCCACCACCGCAACCTTCTTAACTCACTATCACTTGGAAATCCCCTTGGATCCGCTCATCCTCATCATAGACAACACTCACAATCCCCCCAGGGTCTGGGAGATAACCTTTATTCTCCAAGCCTCTCACCTGTTGATGTACCAAGAAACTGGGGTGATGAGCTTCCAGAAATTGATCTACAAAACATTGTGGACCACGTCAACAACCAAATGTCTCATTCTGGGTTTGAAACTTCTCATCCTGCCAATATAGACAATAAGGATGGCCTTGATCAAATCAGATTAGGAAATGAAGAGCTCCAATATTTATCCAATACAGACATTAATGTTTCAGAAACAAGGCAATCACACCCACATAAAATTGCACACAACAGGCCTGCTGCTTGGGGCTGGAGGGAGCCACCAGGTTTCAGGGCTTACTCTATGAGACAACCAAGAAGATGTCCCAAGTGCCACGCCATCCTGTTTGTAGGTGAAACAAATTCTCTTTGCTGCCGTAATGGAAGTATAAATCTTCCTCCCTCACCACCACCACCTGAGTTGCTCCGTATGTTCCAAGAGGCCACTCAATCCCGCACACAGGAAGGAAGGAAACTCATTGAAAACATTCGCCTCATCAACAGCAACTTTGCTTTTACTTCATTGGGACTCAACACAGAGACCAGATCAGCCTTGCAAAACCAAGGTCGAGGAGTTTACACTTTCAAAGTCAAGGGTACAATCCATCACAGGATTGGAAGTTTACTCCCACTCACACAAGAGCAACCAAAATTCCTACAAATTTATATCTATGACAATTCAAATGAGTTTGAAAACAGACAGCATCATGGTCAACATCTTTCACCAATTTTAATGAGGAATATCCAATCAATTCTGCATGCACACAATCCTCTGATTTGGCAATTTGAATCCCTTGCATCAGATATTTCACCTTCACGCTCCATACGCTTGACAACAAATGCAACAAATGTGGACCAAAGGGTTTACAACCTCCCAAGGGGTGACCAGATTGCTGCAATTTGGGTTGAAGGTATTTTTTTTTGCTAATAATTATCATTCAACAAAACTTCGTTCTGAAATGCTTTATTTTAAAGGAAATGACCCTTCATCTCATAGCACTCGCGAGGTCATCATCAAATATCGAGGTGGATCACTTTCAAGGATTTCTGAACTTGACAACAAATATGACCCACTCCATTATGTACTCTTACATCCAACAGGTGATCTTGGTTGGTGTCCTGAGCTAAAGCAGCAGGTGCCACAGGCTACTGCAATGAACTATTATGCTTATTGTTTGGCATATAGCAACCCAAATCACTCCCTCATTCATTGGGCTGGCCGCCTCTTCCAACAGTACTGCACCGACCAATATGTAAAGATTGAATCAGAAAGATTGCTTTACATTTTATTGGGGCGTTGATAAACGCACGCCAACGGCGCACGCCAACGCCAACCCGCACGCCAATTTTTTTTGGCGTGCGGGGCCTACACGCCATTTTTTTTTGGCGTGTAATGTCTACACGCCAAAAAAAAGGGCGTGTGAGACCCACACGCACGCCAAAAAAAAATGGCGTGTAGGCCCCGCACGCCAAAAAAAATTGGCGTGCGGGTTGGCGTTGGCGTGCGCGCTTGGCGTGCGTTTATCAACGCCCATTTTATTGAATCAACCTAACTTCCGTGTGGAGCAATACTATGGTGTGGTTGATGCTTATGAGCATGGAGTTCAATTGGGAAATGATACAGGTACATGACTTATTTACTCTTTGCACACAAACATTTTACTGACAGCATATTCACACAGGCTGCCGTATAGTGCTGCCTACATCCTTCATAGGCGGACCACATGACATGAAGGCAAGGTTTCAGGATGCCATGGCTTTAGTTCAGTCCATGGGAAAGCCCAACCTCTTTATAACCGTCACCTGCAACCCAGAATGGCCTGAGATCAAGGATAATTTGCTTCCAGGTCAGTTAGCACAAGACCGACCTGATTTAACAGCTCGCATATTCAATGCACGCTTGAAGAAAATCTGTGATGAACTGTTCAAGCAGGGTATTTTTGGGAAACCCTTGGGTTGCACCCACGTCATTGAATTTCAGAAGAGGGGGCTACCCCATGCCCACATCCTACTTATTCTTGATCCAAATGACATACCTCAGACAACCCATGAGATCAATCAATTGGTCAAAGCTGAAATCCCTGAAGATCCACTATCACAGCCATTACTTTACAAATCAGTCACTCGCCACATGATTCATGGCCCCTGCGGACCATACAACCCAAATGCCCCTTGTATGGTTGATGGAGTTTGTTCAAAGAGATTTCCAAAGCCTTTCTGTGATGAAACTGTCATCACTGAAAATTCATACCCACAATATCGGAGAAGGCCAGGTCAAGCTGTGACGATAAGGAGGGGAAACTCTGATTTACACATTGACAACAGATGGGTTGTTCCATATAGTCCCTACCTATCTGCAAAGTACCAATGTCACATCAACGTGGAGATCTGTGCAGAGATTTCAGCTGTCAAATATCTGTACAAATATGTTTACAAGGGGCATGACAAGATTGTCTTGGATGTGGGCAGAAGTTTTGATGAAGTCAACCAATTCCGTGATTCCCGTTGGATTGCAGCTCCAGAGGCATGCTGGCGTATATTCTCTTTCAAGTTATCTGCAACATATCCTTCTGTGAACCGCTTGGATATACACCTACCCAACCAGCATAACATTATGTTTTCACAAGATGAGCCCCTGCATGAGTTAATTGAAAGAGGTGCTAACACCAGAACAATGCTTACAGCATTCTTTGAAAGAAATCAGATTGATTCAGATGCTCGACTTCTGAAATATGCAGACTTCCCTCAACACTATACATGGCATCCAAAGCGCGAGGAATGGAGACCACGCCAACGTGGTTATGCAATAGGAAGAATATATGCAGTTTACCCCTCAGATCCAGAAAGATGGCATATGAGGTTGCTCCTGAATAATGTAACAGGCCCTACTTCTTTTGAGGATCTCCGCACATTTCAGGGTCAGCTGTATCCCAGCTTTTGAGTGGCAGCTTTGGCTCAAGGTCTTTTGCAAAATGATAACTACTTGGAACATACAATGGAAGAAGCAAATGTCCACATGTCACCATATCACTTGAGAAAATTATTTGGAATCCTTTTAGCAGCATGTCAACCCTCAGACCCCCTGAGGTTGTGGAATTTTTCTTTCAATTGGATGACTGAAGACTGGGTTCATCAAGGCTATCGGGATGATTCATGGATGACAAATAAAATCATTGAAGCAATCAATCCAATTCTCCTGCAGAATGGTCTCCTTCGTGTGGAACTTTCATTTCCTGATCTTCCAAGGTATAATCCCTCAGTTGGTGAAAATAACCTCAATCAAAATTGGATGTTGCATGAAGAGGAATCAAGCTTTGATGTACCTCAGCATGAACTCAGCAATGCAGACCTTCTCAACTCCCAGCAAAAACTAGCTTTTGAGAGAATCCTGCTTGCATGTCATTCTGAAATTCCAGCTTGCTTCTTCATTGATGGGCCTGGTGGTTCTGGGAAAACATTTCTATACAACTGTCTCCTTGCAAATGTGAGATCAACAAGAAGAATAGCTGTTGCATGTGCTGGAAGTGGTATGCTTGCCTTTTACACTATTACTTCCATCTTTTCCTGACATTCTAATTATTTTTAATTTTATATTGAACAGGTATAGCAGCAATGAACATGCCCCATGGTAGGACTGCTCATCTCAATTTTGGGATTCCTCCTAAACTGTCACCAAATTCAGTTTCATCAATTGCCAAAAATTCACATAAAGCTGATGTCCTCAAGAAAGCAAAATTAATCATATGGGATGAAGCACCAATGACTCATAGGCATGCACTTGAATTGGTGGATAGGTTGCTTCAAGACCTTATGGATTCAAACCTTCCCTTTGGTGGCAAGGTCATGGTACTGGGAGGGGACTTCCGTCAGGTTTTACCTGTTGTTAAGAAAGGGTCAAGGCCTCAGATAGTCAATGCAAGCATTGTAAACTCTCACTGCTGGATTAACTTTCAACACAACATAATTTGCCTCTCAGTCAACATGCGTGCTGCTGGTGATCCTCAGTTTCAGAATTTTCTCTTATCCATTGGAAATGGTCAGGCGCTCACTCACAATTCCAACAGAATCAATTTACCTCACTCAATGGTGGTCCTTGGTGGTTCTGATGACCAAAATCTTGATTTGCTGATAGACAAAATCTTTCCAAATATCAGCACTTCATTCTACCATCCCAATTATTTTACAGACAGGGCAATCCTCTGCTGCAAGAAAAAATCTGTCAATCAAATCAATTCAAAGGTCTTGAGTTACATCCCATCTGAACTTATTTCTTACACCAGTCATGATTCAGTAGAGGACGATACTCAAGGTCTTTACTTGCCTGAGTATATTAATAGCATAAACCTATCTGGATTTCCCCCTCACCTCCTTCAAATAAAGCGGGGTGTGCCAATGATCATGCTAAGGAACCTGGATCAAACAATTGGTCTTTGCAATGGAACCAGATTGATTGTTGAAAACTTCAGTCCTTCAGTCATTTTTGCAAAAGTGGCTTCAGGAAACAGAATTGGTGAATTGGTTGCCATACCTTGCATCCCATTTATATCTGACCCTGAAGAGACTGGACTCCCCTTCAAGCTAATACGCACCCAGTTTCCTGTTAATCTTGCTTTTTTTCTCACAATCAACAAGTCTCAGGGTCAGAACATTGGAAATGTTGGTATTGTGCTTCTTGAACCTGTTTTTATTCATGGGCAACTATATGTTGCTCTTTCTCGAAGTAAGTCCAGTCACACAACAAAGGTTGTAATCCGTCAGCCAGAATCTGGCCCTTCTTCATACCAAACTTCAAACATTGTTTACAAAGAGGTTCTCTCACGTGTTCAATCACAGTGATATATTTTTGTTTGTTGCTATTTGGCCTGTTTTTTGTTTTTTGTTTTCTTACTTTTTCATTTTCATTTTCATTTTCATTTTCATTTTCATTTTCATTTTCATTTTCATTTTCATTTTCATTTTCTTTTATTCTTCTTTCATTTTTGTGTCATCTGATGGTTTTTCAATTGGAATTTATGTAATTACACCATAATTCTTCTTGCTAATTTCCCCCCTCCCAAACAAAACACCCACTTTAAATAAAATCCACCTTGAATCCCCAAATTTGGGGGCTTTGCCCTTGTACTTTACATAAAGATTTACCTTTATTTATGTGTAATTTTATACTATAAATTACTATGGGTTAATCTTGAATCTTCCAGGATTTTCAAGAAGAAAACTATGCCAATAAATGGTTCTTTATCCATTTATTGCATGTTTGAAAATTAATTTTCCAAAGATTTTTCATTAATTAAATTATAACTTAATTTTAGTAAAAAATAGATATAATTTAAATAAATGATTTTTATTCAAAGTGGTCATGAGTGTGGCTTGAACTCAGGTCCTTATGTCAACAACATTTATTACTGAGCCAGTCTCTAACTGTTAGACTATTGTAATTTGATAAAATGTAGTCTAAGGCCCCGTTTGGCACCGGTATAATCAGTGAAATAATCACTAGTGATATAATCTGTGACATTTCAATTATTACACCTGAAATAAAAAATAATTTAATATATCGCTAGTGTTTGTCAGTACATGCAATATAAACCCAGCCAGCCAACCACGCACGTTACTCAACAGCCAACCAACCACCTTGCTCAACCAACCAAGAAAGCTATACAATGGATGAACTCAATACCGAACAAGACAATTTTCTTCTAGATGAAGAAACCATTTATATTATTGGAATTGCATTTCTTCTGACCACCTTGACCCGCTACGGAACTGTTCCGAGGCCGTACAACGACTTGCCTTTATCTGGTGCAGACTACACGCTAGCAGTCCTTCAAGGAAATCCTCGCCGTACTGTGGATGTCTTTCGAGTTACCACTTCAACGTTCCTTTTCTTATGTGATGAGATCTCGGCGGTCCAAATTGAACCAGTCTCAAAACTCCTTCCAATGGAAGAACAACTTGCAATATTCCTTTACATCATCGGGCACAACAACTCAAATCGACAGGCTCAAGACCGCTTTCAGCACTCCGGACAGACAATATCAAAGTGGGTTATTTTACCTTTGGGCCCTTGTCTTTTTGAAAGCTAACAATGCCTGCCATCAGGGTCTTCCGGCACATACTTGACCTTGTAGTCCAGGTTGCCCCAAAATTCTTCATTGCACCATTTCCCGAACGCACCCATCACCACATAGCATCAAATCCAAAATTTTCACCTTTTTTCGACAATTGTCTCGGAGCACTCGATGGTGTACATGTCCCAGCAAGTGTACCGGCTGAAAGAGCGGCAGCACACCGCAACCAAAAAGGATTCATGTCTCAAAATGTTCTAGGTGTGTGTGACTTCAGCATGAAGTTCACCTACATGCGAGTCGGATGGAAGGGCAGTGTGCACGATGCCCGAGTACTTCAAGATGCGCGCTCACTGGACTTTGATATAGATCCCGGCCACTTTTATCTTGCCGATGCGGGTTACGCGCTGGAACCAAATATCTTGGTGCCATATAGAGGTACACGTTATCACTTACGCGAGCAAGCAATTGTTGGCCAAAGGTTGGTTTCCATAATCCCCAATGAATAAAATGAATAAATCACTAACCTTTTTTTTTTCTACCCTGGGTTTTAGGCCAGCAAACAAAGAGGAGCTGTTTAACCTAAGACATTCAAGTCTCAGGAATGTGATCGAGCGGGCTTTTGCTGTAATTAAACGCCGGTTTAAGATCATGATGCAGGCCAGCAAGTACAATCTAGAGCAACAATACAATATTGTGTTTGCATGTGCTTGTATTCACAATGTCAACATCATTCGGAACGGTCAGACCGATCCAATTTTTGATCAAGCAAATTCCGATACCAGCAACACGTTCTTCCACAATCAAGAGGTTGTTGATCCTCCTCCAAACGGATTGTACTCTAGTGATCGTGAAAGGGAGGAGTGTGAAAACTGGAGAGACTCCATTGCCGAGGGTCTATGGCAGCAATATACTTCAACCTTGGCAAAAAGGCAGCAATTCTGATTGCACTTGTATTTCTTATCTTTTCTTGTGTTTTTTTTCATTGCACTTGTATTTCTTATCTTTTCCTTTTTTCATTTCTCTTGTTTTATTCTTTCTCTTGTTTTTTTTATCTCTCTTGTTTTGGATCTCACATTTTTAATTACCAATCTGGCTCATTTTGGATCTCACACATATGTTTTCATTACAGTTTGCTTTCTCTTATAAATAGAGAAAAAAAAATGCACATTTTTGAAGAATTTGAACAAGAAAGAAACTCAGTTGTCGTGCAATTTATCGATCTGCTGATCAAGCCACTTTGATCGGAGGTCCTTGTCTCTGATGCTGGTAAACATTTGCGCGTTTATGTCGTCTCGGAAGATTGTGAAAGCAGCCAACGCCTTGTTTTGACTGGCTTCTTCGGAGTGAGCATCTTGGTACAACTCCATCGCCTGCTGAAGATGGGTCCTACGGGCTTCCCTTTGTTGAATTCGCTGGGTGTCCATGTAGCCAACCAGACTGTTAATTGCACTTGCAACGGAATCTTTCTTGTGACTGCGTGAAAGATAATTACTCGGACTATTGGCGGGTTCATTTTGATTATCGGCCATATCACCTGAAGCGTTGGGATCAGCTGGTTGGGTCTGCATGAGCAACCGCTGAGAAAGTGAACGAGATCCTTCTCCAGTAGCCAACGACATTCCAAAAATCTTGTCCAAGTTGCGAAACTCCGGATAAGGAACACCCCAGAACTTCTTGGCGTTTGGGTGGGCCTGTATGCCAAAAAGAAAGATAAACATGTGAGCAATATTGAAAATGACATGAATAAATGAGATCAGAGTGGCTTACAGCTACATATCTCTGCCAGACTTCATCTGAAGCTGTGACCTCGCACAGTGTTTCATCCCAACCAAAGCCACTAGATTGTTTACAGGCAAGGAACAGGTCGTAGTCCCGTTTGAACGATTGGTTCAGCTTAGACTTGCATTTGTTGTAGTCAAGTAGCGGTTCGGATTCCGGGAATGCCTCCCTCAATTGTTGCGCCACGTGTCGGTGAGAGGTGTTTTGAAATCCATTATCGGCTCGCTTTCCTTTCTCAACCTCTTGGACATACAACTCCAATAACATAACCTCCATCGGTCCAGTCCAGCGGAGTTTTTTTGGGCCTGGGTGGGTGGGAGTCGCAGTCGCAAGTGATAGATCTTCTGGATCATGAAGATCTCCTGCTGTACCGCTTGCTTGAGAATCTCGAGACGGTGGACCATGTTGCTCAATTGCTTCAAGAGTAGCTGCACGATTCCCTGTGTAACGAATTGGTCCTCCCGCACGAGAACCTCTTGGACGACCCCTTCCGCGACCAAACGTTCCACGAACACGAGAGTTAGGTGTTACGGGTTCTTGATGTTCTTGAGAATGTTCAGGTTGGTTATGTGGAGCTTGCCCGTCGTTCATTGTTAGTTGGAAGTTATGATTTGCGGGTGGAACTTCTGAGGTGAGAGTTGATCTGCCGATATATCGAGGGGTAGTTACTGTAATTACAAGAACTACAAGATATTATATATATCGGTTTGCCAAACACCATCGGTATTTCACCGATATAATTGTGAAATATTTGTGAAATATATCACTGATTATATCGGTGCCAAACAGGGCCTAAATTCCCTTTTGTTCAGACTATACAAAATAATAAAAATAAAGAATAATAATAATTATTCAAGTTTGCAGTTTTCAAGTATTACATGTTACATTATTACATGTTACATAATACATGTAATATCTTGGTGGCTGACAATCACCAGAAAGGCTAGTGCATAGCTAAAGTGCCCACAAGTTGGCCTCTAACACCCATAGGGTCCTCAGAGAGACCCCAGGACTATTTAAGGAGCTCTTCAACTGCCCAAAGAAGGATCCTCATGCTTTCCAATAACTACTAGACACTTACCCACCATTCACATTAGACACCCTCTTGACAAATAGTCTGGTAAGGTCCTTAGTAGTTATTCTTTTAGCCCTGTCTTCTTTACAAACATTACAGTTACCATACAGCTCCAAGATTCACCATTCCAAGCACTCATCACTATCCTGCTTTGATCCAGAATATCCTCAAGCCCCCCTAGGATTATTACTAGTAAGTAATAACCTTTCTTTCTTGAAAATACCCCCCATTTTCCTTCTCTGGGATTTAAACCATCCCTGTTCAAACAGGCCCCAGTTTTTCCAGGTACTTCATTACATGCAAGATACCTTAGAGGGATTAAACCACCCCTGATTAATCAGGCCCCTCTTGTTTTAATATAATCAATACTATTTCTTTTACCCATATATCTTTAGTCAATGATTCCCAATCCCACCATATATCTTAGAGTATTTTACTCTTTACCAGCTATGGCATCACATAGGCTGACAATAATCAACCAAGTTTAGGGTAGCCCATACCAAAAAATCCATAGTTCACTGTAACATGAATCTTTGGCAGATTCCCACATCTTATAATTATATTACATAAATCAGAATGAGGTAACATTTACACAATTGTTAGAGACTGTAGAAAGCTTGAGATAAGTACCAGAATAATAAGATGTAATTACAATAAACTAAGCAGTAGGTCTAGGCTTGCGTATAATACTGTGTTGATCACCTTGCCCACCTGCTTCCCCAGCCAAAGCCCAATCAATCAGAATCTTCCAATCTTCTTGACCAGGAGCCTTGACTGTACCAAAAGATGGGTTAGGATCTTGATAAGCCAGTGTAAGTGATTGAAATGAGGATGTCTGCAGTCAAGCCAGTTACAGGAGAGGGTAAGCTAGGGCTGCTAAAGGAGTGCCATCTATAAATAGTACCATGAATCCAATTGAGATCTCTGGTTGAGTATAATAATTTTAGACCATTTGAATCAGTTAAAGTGATTTCTTGAGAAGAGGCTTCTAATATACTTTTTAGTGGAAGATGAAAGATTGCAGAGACCTCATCCTCATTGGCTTTTAGGTCATTTAGTAAGTCTCCAGGTTGATTTAGATAGATATAAACTACTGGATAAACCACTAAGAGGTTTCTGGATAGGAAGGGATCCAGAGTTCCAAGATATCCATAGTGAGACAAATCTTGAATTGGTAGTCCAATCTCTTCATTGGCCTCCCTGAGCTGTGGACACTCATCAGATGTTAGACGAAATCTTATAGTAGATAGATGAATGAACAATTCAGGTTACTCACTGCAGCTGATATGACAGTCTTATCTGTTGAGTCCACACGTCCACCTACAATTCACAGATCAATAAGGTTAATCATCATCCATTGCACTGATTCACTCACCAGGTAAAGCAGTATCACCTGTAATAAAAAATTCAAAGAAGATTAATTAGTTGATATAAGGTTCAATTTAAGTTCTGATCCCATTTTATTACTATGATTTCACTGTGTACCAACCTGGATGTGAACTGAGACGCTGAGAGCGGGTGGTTAGTGTGACAGCCAGATCTCCGGATCCAGGAATCAGATGGAGTAGAACTAAGACAGCTGCAACATTATGGGGTGGAAATGATCTTAAAGACCCAAACAAATCAACCCAGATAGTTTAAAGAATACAACCAATAATAATGTGTTTTCAATACTTACTCTAAATCAATCTGTGGCTCAGGAAGTCCAGAAAGTTGTTTGAGAGCCTTCCAGGTGTCAGGACTTGCATGTTCTCTTAACTATACTGAAATGCTCAGCCAATCAGTTAATATTTATAGCTAGAGCACATAGTAATGATTATGAGACTTACATAAGGACTATCAAACATTTCAGAAAAGTTCTTTGTTTGTTTGAGAAGGGGTTTTTGTTTGAGAAGTGGCTAGAGATAGAGGAAATCAATATTAATATACTTGATGAATGCAAATCAGATCTATTACAATAGTAAGTTAGTTGTTATACTCACTTAATTTTGGTGCTTTTTTTTTGGGTGTGGAAGTGATTGCTGTTGTGGGGCAAAGGGTTCTCCCACATGGTATCACAGGAGTGATAAAATAAGCTGTCTGAGCTTTGGGCTGGTCTATCCTGTTGAATTCTTATCCTTGTGATCTTCTTGTTGATTGAGTAGTGATTGATTCTAAGTGTTTTATGTAAATATTTACTTGGATGAATGGTTTGTGGTAATATCCATTCTTGTGGTTTTTGTACTGTTGGGCCTGGTTTTTGGATTCTTCATGGCTGGGAAGATGGAGAAGATGGCAATCAGACCACTCTCTCGTTCACTCGTCCTCAACCAACGACTGCTCATCAACCTAGCAATCCATCACCACCACTTCATCCATTCCAAGACCATCAGCCCAGAACATAGACTTCCAGGTCAGTCAGTCTTACACTTACCCTCGTTCGAATTGCATCCACCTGAATCTTTCTTTCTTCTATCCAAAGTCCCATCCAGGCTTCTCGTCATCTCCAAGCCGAACCAGGCCCATCTCAGCCCGGCACGGAAACTGATCGGGGCGGCGAATCGGAACGTCTTGGACGAAGATCTTGTGGCCCTGCTAATCGCCCTCGGTCACACCTCGCCGATCCCCAACCCTCTATCATCAGCAGCTTCGGACGATGGTCGGCCATCACCGATTCTCAATGGATCCCACTTCGATCAGATTTGCTCGAAAAACCCAGAGCTGTTCGGCAATCTATCCCCACGCTCACTCGCCGTCTTCCTCCGTTACATCCTCGTCTCCAGGTTCGACTCGTTCACCCTGAGGTTGATCGAGGACCTTAATCGGCCCAACTCAGCCTTCAAGTCTCATCAGCAGATCACGATCTTGCAACTTCTCATCAGTTTATCTCGCACCAAACGACAATGGCTCACGACAGCTGACAAGAACGTGATCTTTGTTTCCGACGGGGCGATTTCTAACTACTTTGACCGACTTCTCCAACTGATTAAGTCCCCCGATCTCCACGGCCTCGGGCCGGAGGACCTTCGCTGTGTAATGCGTGCACTCAGACGGTCGTCTAACGCTCTGTTCTGGGATCCCAAGCTCATGCGACAGATCTGGCAAGAAGTCATCAAAACCGAAAACAACGATAACCGACCCCAGACCAATGCCCGCCTCGGCGTCCGCTCAGTTCTACACTGGATTAGCAATCAAAGTCCCTCTCAACAGGGCCCCAGCGACTCCCAGCTCTCACCTGCGATGTGGTCCCTATGCCTTCAGGTATGGTCCCAGCTTTTGGAATGGGGAGAGATAGCAGCCGAGGATCTTAACCCATCAGCCAATGATCAGACCAACGTCCTCTCTCCTGCCGAACAAGCTATCCTAACCATGCTCTCGCCCATCATCCGCTCAGCCTCGCGTCGATACGCTTCCGATCCCTTGAACAGGGACAATGCCAAGCTCTTCAAGAACGCCTGCGAGGCCCTCCAACTGCTCCTCGGCCGTTCTTCTTCACCGGTAACCTCGAGTAATGTAGAAGAGCTGGTACTCCAGCTAACAAATGCGTTTTTACACGCCGCCCATGTCGACCATCGAGCCCCCGCGCCGGAGATAGCCTCAATTCTGACCCAGTATCCGGGCCTGCCAACGGTCAGTGATCGATGGTCCCGCGAGGGAATTGCGGAGGCAGATTATAGACTTTATGGACGGACGCTAGATACCATTCATGGGCTAGGTCGGGCCAGTCTTCTTGTGAGCTTCTGGCTGGACTTGCTGTCGATGATCAATGTTGGCCGGGCGGGATGGCCACTAGACAGACTGCTATCGGCGCTGGCCGAGCTTGCGAATCCACTCATCCGGGCGGTCTCAGGCAAGCCGCTCAACGGCTTCCGGTTTGCTCGACTGGTTCTGCGAGTCGTCAAGGCGCTCGAATCTGAGAGTGACCCGCGACTGGTGCCGAGCCGCCGACAAGCCTTCCGAATGCTTGTCGAGCGGACTGACTTGCACACCTTTGACTGGCTGTCGCGCGAAGAGCGCCAGTTCGACCGGGACGGTAACGAGCTCGAGCGTATTCCTGAGACCCCCTCAAGCCTAACCCTTGAAAACATTGAAATAATTTTTGGGCTCTGGCAGTCCTCCTGGGCGCTCACGAAGCGACTGACGGACGAGACGGAGGGTGAGCCGCTGCTATTGCCGACGTTAGTTGGTGTGACGAGGCTAGCCCAGACGATTAGAACCGAAAGGACAGTATTATTACTAAAGATGGTCATCAGCAGGTTCGTAGCAGACCGAACTCCGCCGTTAACCCCTGAAGAGGCGCGATCGAAGTACTTGTACAACCCCCAGGCCCGGCTGACGGATATCGAGCGAACGCGACTAATTGAGGCACATCTGAGCGTCGGTGGCGAGCTCAGTCGTAGGTTCATCATCGACCTCTTCCAATCCTTCCTCCACCATCGCATAGTCCCTTCCGTCGAAGACCTCAAACTACTCCATGCCTTCCTCATCCAAATCGACCCGCTCAAAGCTCGACTGTTTTGGAAAGACCGTGCCGCTTCCGTCAACGGCTTACCCTGGTCTCTCTATGATCACTCTAAAGCTTTTCCCGTCGCTTGGGATCAATCTCGGATCGAAATTGCCAAGGAAATTTTTATCAATCGACGTCAAACTGTGCCCTCGAACAAAAATTTAGAAAATAAAGACAGCGATCAGCATTGAGGATTATCCCTTCAACTCTATCCACTTTAATATGAGCATTTCACATATATTTTTTGTTATGTGAAGGCCCGAATCCAATTGGCTGTTTCTATTTACATGTCCACCCGACCACAAGGTGGTTATTTTAATACGTTTTGTTGTTTGAAAGAACAGTTGATATTCATCAAATCAGCATAGCCTTCGTTTTTTTCCAAAAACACGAAACCGTTTGCGGGCTTTACAAAGATATGCCTCTATGAATCTCCAGGACGTTGAGCATCAACAATACTTGCACTAAAATTCATATGGATAGGCAAGACAGGCGGGAAGAATGATGTCATGGAGGATCCTTTGCGTCTTTTTTTTTTGCTTTTGGAAAGGCACATCAGAAAATAATCCCGGGCCCAGAAGTAGGCTTCTGTTAGAGAATCTATCTAATCGTGAGTTTCGATGCTTCTTTTGCGTACCCAAGAACAATGACTTGCGCAGGGAAATTGATCATGCCGGATTATCTTGATGAATTGCAACGGGCTGAATAAGAGTGAGCGTGTTGTTTTTCATCGCTAGAAGACGGTTTCCCATCGGCTGAGTTGGTCGTTGAAGTTTCACCACCATATAACCGTGTTTTTCCTTCCAAATCTAGATCATTGTGAGTGTTGATGGCGGTATTTGCCTAAGCCAAATTGGGCTTTCATACGTAGTTCCGCTGTTCGCTTCTAGCATCTTGCGCTGGGCTCTTTTCATGTCCATGGTCTTCCGGGCCAAGTTCTTCGCGAGTTTTTTGTCACGATTTGACTCTGAGAGTCTGATTTCCAAAAGACCAACTGCAAATGGGCATTCATTTCGGCGTGACTTGTTTGGACTTTGGCTCGTGATTGGAAGATATGTTTTTCAGAAAGAAAAACTGGGAATGAGCATTTATTTGGGCGTGACTTGTTTCTATATTTACACAATGACTGCAGGAATGAAAATAGAAAAAGAAAAAAGTAGATTTAATTTAGTTTTTTTTTAATATTAATGAGTTAAAAGTTGATCAGAAATCTCAAAGCACCCTGGAGAAAAAGAGCAAAGACATGTGCACTGGCTGTTTCTGTTTGACAGATGAAAAATGGCGAAGCAAAAAAAAGAAAAAAAGGGTATGAATGGTAAGGATAATTGTGAGGCGGTTTGATATTTGTCTAGAGAGTGGGTCAAAAACGTGGGAGAAGCGCTCTGGGCAAAAGCAGAAAGGTTAGTCTAGAGAGCTCTCGATCCAAAGAGCGAGAAGAGAGAACCAACGTACTTGAATGGATCAAAATCAGATTCCACCATTGCTACGTTCGACAGTAGGAAAGCTCAGTTGACCAGAGGCTCCAGGCTTGGAAAGGTTCTTCCTGCTGTTGATGACTGAGTTGGCTGCATAGTAGGCAGTGGGCAAGCCAGCGCTAAAAGTCCAAAAAGAATTAAAGGTGGATTAGTTGGTTTGTTTGTTTTTTGCTCCAAAAAGATGGAGAGCAACAATCCTCTTACACGACGAGAACAGTGCGTTGAGCAAAGAATGAAAACATCTTAAGCTTTTTGTTTTTGGTGGTGAGGGGTGATAAGGGGATTGATGGGTATGAGGAAGCTGACGTTGGGCTTATTGGGGTGTGAGGTGCTGAAGGAGAAGGTGGGGACAGGATGGGGAGCGTATCTGCTTTGGTTTTTATTTGTTTATCTCTTACCACTGTGAGAGAGATGAAGGCTGGTTGGCTGGGTCAATCTGACACAGCTTACCCACCCCTTCACCCCTTAGCCGTCGATGGCCCACGGTCCCCAGGTCTACAAACGCTCGAGCTTGGTCTAATGGGGTTGAGAGCTTGGTGGGAGTGAATGACTACTGCTTTGGCCGGTTTCCATTCAGCCAGCCAGCCCAGTCGACCGAGGGGACAGCTGAGCGAGATCAGCTACCAGGTGTTGGAAGGGCTGTCAGCCTCGGTCGGGGCTGTTTTGGCTCAGCAATCAATCGTCTCTCGTCTGCCGTCACTGATCGCATGGTCATGAGCTCCCTGCAACCTGATGGGCTTGATTCTCGTCAGAGGGTTGATTCGTCCACTATCCATGGGAAGATTGTTGCCAATTTGAATCTTGCCTATGCCATATATTACATACATCAGCGCGCTCTCATCTCTCGTCAGATGATCGAAGCTTACGAGGCGGCGGCGACTGTGAGGAAATCATCGGACTCTAGGATCAGAGGCTGTGGCCACTTTGACAGTTCTTCAAAGTCGGTTAGGTAATAGTTTGACTTGCAAGCGATGCCCTGAGCTGGAAAGTCTTGACTTGGATGGCTAGAAGCTGTTAGCGCCCCAGCTATTATTTCGTTAGGTCTGAGTTAAGAGGTCAAACGCTTCACGGAATTGCTCGACTTGAATAATCAACTCATGGCTTGGATGTTCATGCCACTCACTCGGCTAGGCTGTTGGGCGTGACGGCGTGACTTGTTGACCTTGCTGATTGTGAGTGCTGCGACGGGTTTTCCTCTCGATATTGATTCTCCCGGTCCGCCGAGACCGAGAGGCAAGACAGGCCAATGCAGGGACTTCCCCCGGTGCGGGTACCCCCGAAGACACTGACCATCAACCAGATCATCGACAAGCTCAAAGAACACAAGCACCACCCACAAGCCAATCACAAGATGATCAACGGACTCAACACCACCAACGAGAACAACCGAAATACAACAAGCACCAAATTCAACTCGACACAAACTACAAGTGCCCTCAAAAACTCTTCCTCCGCCACTGCCTCGGGCTCGGCAGCTGCTACCGCTGGTGGTCACTCAAATAACCAAGATCAAACCGGACCCGAATTCAATCCTAATGATATCTGTAGCCCTCATGAACTCATTGGATGGGTCAGCTTCCTTCTATTGATCCTGCTGATCAGCTATGATCTTTCCGTTCCTCTCTAACTACACAGTAAAACCTTCTTTGACTCATCTTCTTACTTGTAGGTTGACGATGTACTAGAGAAACTTGAGGCGAAATTCAGTAGGATTGAATCGGATGTAATCGAAAGATGTCAGTCGCTACTATCTATAAACTCTAAGGGGAGTTTTGTGTTTTTGCCACCAACGATAGCTGATCACTTCCTACGATGTGGATCATTTTAATCTGAATGAACAAAAACGAGAACAGTGGATGTACTGGGGACGCGTATAGATTCATTAGAGATGAGCATGTCGGGACTACTGGATGGAGCAAGTAATACCAACCTTGACACTTCATCAAGTCCTAAAAAATCAAACGATAAATAACCACGATCCTCTACAGCTTTCTTCTTTTTTTTGTTTTGTTTTACCAAATAACGGTTCATGGTCTTATATATATATTTGTATATTGCTCTGGTTATCATTCATTGTTGCCACCATACTTAATCAACTACAACCTTCAAGAAAGACGGCACATACACTGTGTTTTGCTCGGTTCTGCATTTTTATTTGTTCTATAATGTAATCAAAGCTCAAAGTTCTGGAAATCTTTCGATGTTACACAACACCTTGTCTTCTGCTTCATCAACAAATTGCCAACAACCCCACCTGCCAACAATCAATTCTCCGGTGTTGACATCATGTTCAATGCTTTGTTGTCTAAAAATCCCAATAAAACAAAGAAAATTTGTTTGCTTTGTCAAAGATCAATTGATAAAAGTCAGACCTTGGTTCCTCCCAAACAGAAAAACAGCAAAACAAACTGGGTGGTTTGCCATTTTCAACACTCTAACAGCAATCTTTCAGACCAAAGCCTGTCCTAATATTAATGTTGATTCTTGATACCCAAGGAAAATGCTTGCAAATACTCACATTTCTTCCACTAAAGATTCTTACATCCTTCCTCCTCTTACTTCTATCTGTTTTTTGTTCTCTGAATCAGAAGAGGTCTTTGCTCATAAAAAAAAAGTATAGGATATGTGAAGTGTGTTTTGTAAGAGAGTATATATTTGATTTGGTTGAAAATTCTATCAACCCCAAAATTCTGGGAATCACCACTTTTGAATAATTTTGGAAGCTGTCATGCAAACCAAAATTTAAAAGGGGATTTAGTTGATTGAAGCATGCAAAGAAGAGGAGGAGATTCTTGAAGATAACTTTGAAGATGTGTCAAAGATAAGTTTGATTCAAAGGAGTTTGAGGATGACTTTGAAAATGAAGATATGCGGACTATAGGATGACTTTGTACTCAGCCAGGATGATTGCTAGCTGAATTCTGCAGCAGGAAACATAAAACAATATTAGATTAATTAACTGAGGAAAGATAGAAATAGATGAAAAATTACAAGAGCATTTATAATGAAGAAAAACTACTGTTGACAAAGTGTTATGGTCTGGTCTTGGGAGAGAAAGGCACTGGAGTTCTGGGGTTTCTGGGGTTTCGGGATCCTATAATGTAGATTGCAGGATGAGGAAGGGATGTGGATCCTTGTCCTGACAGACTATATAGTGGCCTGTCTGTGACATGTACGCAATAGACTATCTACATGTGGTGCGGGCTTTGGTGCGGGCGGGCCCGCAATACGGCTCATGACATTATCCCCCTTTTAATGCTTAATCCTCCACTTGTTGTCCAATACCATAAAAAATTTTCCACCTCTTATCAATTCCGTCCCTCACTTCCTTCTCCGCGTCCACCGATGAGTAGTTGCCGCATTCTGAAATCTTGAATTAAATCCCGCTACCAGTTCCTCGCAATTCTTCAAGTTTTCCGCTGGTTCCCATGAGTTCTCTTCCACTCCAAATCCCTTCCAGCTAACTAGATATTGGGTCTTCCCGCCTCGCCGTCTACAGTCAAGTACCTCTTTGACCTCCCACTTGTCCCTGTCGTCTACTCTAATTGGTTCTGGGTCCTCCTTCCGCCCTTCCGTGATTTCGTCGGGTCTGTGTTTGCGGAGTATTGACACATGAAATACGGGATGTACCCCCTTCATAGATATAGGGAGTGTCAGCTTATACGCGGATTTTGAGATTCTGTTACAGATAGAAAAAGGTCCCAGCCATCTATGTTCCAATTTTGGGCTGGGGCGGGTTGTTGAAATGTTGCGGCCATCTAGCCATACTTAATCCCCTATTTCCCATTCCAGTTTTTCCCTTGTGTTCTTGTCAAATTGGTCCTTCATTGTCTCTTGCGCCTCTTCTAAGCAATACTTGAGTTCATGTTGAACCTCCGCAAGGTGGCGGAGTCGGTCTTCCACCGCGGGAATGCATTGTTCTGTAGAGGGTGTTCCGCTGTATGCCGGGTTGAATCAGTAGTTGGCTTTGAATGGGGAAACTCCTGTCAATGTGTGGTCATTATTGTTGTAAGCAAATTCGGCCATGGGGAGGAGCGGGGCCCAATTGTTTTTTCGGTAGCAAACAAAGTGCCGCAGGTATTGCTCGACTGCCTTGTTTGCTATTTTCGGATTGTCCATCTGTTCTTGGGTGGTACGCTGTAGAGGGTTGCAACCTAATTCCCAGGCGGGAGCTCAATTCGCGTGTGATTTGGGAGATAAAGATACTTCCCCGGTCTGAGACAATTGTTTTGGGGGTTCCATGCAGTTTCCATACATGTTCCGCCATTAGTTCCGCTAGTTGTTCCGCATTCATGGTTTTCCTGCATGGGATGAAGTGCGCCATCTTGGTCAGTCGGTCTACTACTGTCAATATACTGTCAGTTGAGCGGGATTCTGGGAGATCAGTGATTAAATCATAGCTAATGTCTGTCCACGGGCCTGCGGGGATTGGGAGGGGTTCTAAGGTTCCAAATGGTCGTTGGGTGCTAGATTTGACTCTTTGACAGGAATCGCAGCCGTCCACGTACTGGTTGACAAATCTCTTCATCCCATTCCACACAAAACTCCTGCGTAATAATGCCAAAGTGCGGGATCTGCCTGGGTGGCCTGCGGACTTCGTGTTGTGTCTACTTTTGAGGATTGTCGCCCGCAATGCCGTGTCTGCTGGCACTACTATCCGTCCCTTGTCGTAGAGTACTCCGTCTGCTTCTGTGTACCTGGTGTAGTTCCCTGATGGCGTCCGCAACAGCTTAATCCAGTAAGTCAATTTTGGGTCAAGCGGGGTCAGTTCCCTAATCTTGGCAATGATATCAAGGTCAGATAAGGCAAGGTCATCTTTTCCTCTGTCCCCCAAATCAGTCCCCATCACTTTCACTTCAAACCAATGTTCACTATCCTCCATTTCGATTGATTCGTCCAAAAACCAGCTGTCCAATTCCACACATTCCGCAACCTCCTCAAACGTCCGCTCTGTGATGTTACCTGGTGTCAAAAGTTGGCCAAAAGTCAGCTTTTCTCCTGGTGCTGGCAAGGTCTGGTCTGCGGGACAGGGCATCTGGTTTTGTTGATTGTCGTCCCGGTTGGAATATGATCTCGAAGTCAAAACACCCCATGGTTTCCGCCCATCTTGCCTGCCTTCTGGTGAGTTGTTTGGTTGTCATGAAGCTTTCCAGGTTACGGTGATCGGTGTACACAATTGCTGTCAGGTGGTGCGGGTTCCCCTCTAGGTATTGCCGCCACTCTTTGAAGGCAGCCACAATAGCTAGTAACTCCTTGTCGAAGATCTCGTAGTTGCGTTCCGCCTGTACTAGGGATTGGGACAGGTATGCTACGGGGTGAAGTTCCTGGTCCTTTGCGCAAACCTGGGACAGTACTGCACCCAGTGCAAAGTCAGAACAATCACATTCAAGGATACACAGCTTGTAAGGGTCCGCAATTTTGAGGATCGGGGCGGATGTGAAGGCGGTTTTGAGGGATTCAAATGCGGAGTTGCACTTGGTGTCCCACACAAAGGGGTTCTCTACTTTTTTCAGGTTGTGAAGCGGTCTAGTCTTTCCTGAGAAATGGTTGATGAATTGGCGGTAAAAGTTAGCAAATCCAATGAATTGCTGGAGTTCAGTCACATTCTTTGGTGCAGGCCATTCAGTTACTGCTTGTACCTTTGCGGGGTCCATGATAAAATTTCTAAAGAAGAGAGGAGGGATTTGAACAGACTCTAGTGACTTTTTGGTGGGACAAGGTGGCACAACTCAAATGAAGAGGAGAACTGATGAGTTCTGATTACTTGATGTAGGCAAGTTTTTAAAGGCTATCTACAAGTGATCAGAATGTGGTTGAGAGAAAAATGAATAAAAAACAATAATGAATAATATACTATTTTTGAGACTACACATGAGGAAAAAATGACAAACACAACTCTACTACACAGGGTTCTTTGACTACAAGGTGTGAGAAGGCAGTACTATTTTTCTTACTAGTGATGCTATAAAAATGATAAAAACATTATTTATTATTCAGAAATAAAGGTCTTTTGGGGATGAGGAGACAGAATTCCAACACCCCCCTCTACTCAGAACTAAAAGACAGGAGAAGTTAAAACCAACATGATTTTTTCAGGAGAAGTTGTTTGTTTGAAGTTAGTTTTAATTGAATGTTGAAGGATTGTGTAGTTGAACTTGATTTTTTGTTTTTGAGGAATAATAAAAAAATGAGACTTGAGGAGCAACAGTTCAGAGTTGTAATGTTTGTATTCTTAGAAGTATTTGACGTTATCAAACTTGATTTCATCAATGTGATGTCTGACACCATCGGAAGTTGTGAAATGACTGAAATCTGTTTGATCGGCGAGCTGAGTGAAGTTTTCTTGAACGGTGAGGTGAGCAGCTTCGGTTTTGGGAGCTTTTTCTGGATACTTGATCCAACAGTTCGCGGGTTGATGGCCGGGTTTGTTGCAGTGAATACATGTCTTTGATGTTGTTGTTTTCGCGTTACCGAACGCGCGAGTGTGAAGAGTAGCCTGAGACTGAACCGAGTGTTCTTTCTTGATGTTATTTGAAGTCGCAAATGCTTCAAGTCGTTTGACAATTGCTTCAAAGGTCTCGGATGCGAAGCCCATTGCAACAATATCTCGGAACGATTGGAACTGACCGCGTGGTAGCTTTCGCAACATAATCATCATCTTAACTTGGTCGTCGTTAAGAGTGTTTGCAAGGACTAATTTCTTGTTGGCAAGTCGAATTTCAGAGCAGAAGGAGGAGATGTCGGTGTACTCAAGGTCAAGAAATGCATCGAGTGCAGTGGATCGGGCAATTAGATCGTTTCCGGCGTATTTGTTTTTTAGCAATGTCCAGAGAGCACGACCATTGAATTTGTCTGAGTTAGGAAGGGTCGTACTAACAAGAGCAAGGTTGGTGGCGTCCAGATTCTGAATGATCCGATTATAACCCTTGCGATTGAGAGCAGCTATACGAGTCAATTCTTCAGCAGTAGTCTTTTCATCAGTCTTGTATATTCCTGTGACTATCTCGAGGGCACGAATATCGTCAAGACTTGATTCCATTGGATACGTCCATAACTGATAGTTGTCTGCGGTAAGAAGATATCGAGTGGGTTGTGTAACGGTTTCTGTTGAAGACATGATAATATGCTATGTATAAATAGTAGGAGATTGTTGCGGTGGTTAACGTCACTTCGACTGTTAATCATGATAAAATTTCTAAAGAAGAGAGGAGGGATTTGAACAGACTCTAGTGACTTTTTGGTGGGACAAGGTGGCACAACTCAAATGAAGAGGAGAACTGATGAGTTCTGATTACTTGATGTAGGCAAGTTTTTAAAGGCTATCTACAAGTGATCAGAATGTGGTTGAGAGAAAAATGAATAAAAAACAATAATGAATAATATACTATTTTTGAGACTACACATGAGGAAAAAATGACAAACACAACTCTACTACACAGGGTTCTTTGACTACAAGGTGTGAGAAGGCAGTACTATTTTTCTTACTAGTGATGCTATAAAAATGATAAAAACATTATTTATTATTCAGAAATAAAGGTCTTTTGGGGATGAGGAGACAGAATTCCAACAGTCCATTCTGATCCGGTTGCACGATATCAACAGTCCTAGGTATTCTACTTCCGGCCTTGAAAACTCACACTTTTTGGGTTTCAGCCACAATTGGTGCTTGCTCAGTGTGTCCAGTATACTGCCCACTGCTTCCGCATGGTCCGATCCTTTCCGCGTGTAGATCATGATGTCGTCTAGGTATGCGGCGGTGTCCTTCCCAATCTGTCCAAGGAGGATGTCTTGCATGAAGTATTGGAAGTATCCCGGCGCTCCAGTGGGTCCAAATGGCATGGTAAGCGGTGCGAATTGTCCTGCCTGGCAGATGAAAGCCAGTTTATCTTCATCGCCTTCTGCAACTCGGAGGTTCCCATATGTGTTCCTGAGGTCTAGCTTTGTAAATGTGTCCGCATCCAAAAGGCTGTCAACTAAGTCCATTGTCAGTGGTAGCGGGTACTTGTTCTTCACCGTTACTGCGTTGAGTCTCCGGTAGTCAAAACAGGGCCGCAGGTTTCCGTCCTTCTTCCCAGTGAATAGGACCGGTGCCACCCAAGGGGATGTGGTCCGCCAAATGGTCCCGGTTGTCAGCCCTTCATCAATCATAACATCAAGCGCCTGGTTCTCCGCCGGGGATAGCGGGATGATTCTTCCGGCCTGTGGGGTAGCCCCTGGGATCAGCTCTACACGGAAATCATACTTTCTCCGCGGGGGAAGCCTCATGGCGCTCGATTTCCGGAACATGTCAAGGTGTCGGTGGTAGCACCGCGGTACCAATTCTTTGGTACTCCGTACCGCAGTCGTGGTTTTTCCTTTTTCTGCTAATCGGGCTGATGTTGACCATGACGTTTTGGCCACATTGATCACTGCTGGGGTATGTCCTAGAGGGGAAAGAGGCTTGCCAGCTGTTTTGGGAATCAAATGCGGGGAACATGTATCAGACTCACATTGCGGGGGTGTAATTGTGCTATAAGCACACACCCCCTTGTCACTAATCCTAGCTTTCCCCAAGGGCCTGTAGACCGTTTGCGGGGATGTTGGTGGAGAGGATGATACTGCCTTGGCAGTAGCAATAATTTCATCGGTTTACTGGTCAAAGCGTTGGGTCTCGGGGTTCCTTGCGGTGATTGGGGATCTATTTACAAGGTGTAAAAGCTTGCCAGCTGTTTCAGGAAGTACGGTATGGGGTGGGGGGTTGTCAGACTCACATTGCGGGGGCGTTATTGTGCTGTAAGCACACACCCCCTCGTCACTAATCCTAGCTTTCCCCGTGGGCCTGTGGACCATTTGCGGGGGTGTTGGCGGATAGGACGATACTGCTTCAGCAGTAGCACCACTTTCATGGGATAAGGTTTCATTGGGTACTTGTTTGGCGTGTCGGGTTTCAGGGTTCCGCGTGGGGCTCGGGACTCTATCTACAGGGTGTACAAGCTTGCCAGCCGTTTTGGGAGAAATAGTAAAAATTGGGGCATCGAACTCACATTGCGGGGGTGTTATTGTGTTCAAAACACACACCCTCTCTTCTATTCTCCTAACTTTCCCCGGTTTGCCAGTTGGGGGGTTTTTTGGGATAGACAAAACCGCCAAAGCGGCCGCAATGTCGGGGTTCCATAGGGTACGGCTTGTCCAATTGATTCGGTGTCTGTACCGGCGGATCCAGGGCATCCCTAATATCCCATCATACGAGTCTTTCAGTCTTGTAATGATGAACCGGGATGGGCGGGGTTCATTGTTCAGGATTAGTTCAATCTCATGGGTTGCTCTGCTTGCGGACCTGTCAAATCCAAAGACGGTCCGTTTTGATGCCGTTGCAGCCTCAAGCAGTCCCCATCGGGATGCGTACGACTCGCTCAAAACGTCGTGGGTTGCTCCGGAGTCAATGAGGAATAATAGGGAGGGGTAGGGTTTTTTGGGTGTGGCTCTGGAAGTTGTGATGGTGCATGAAAGGAAACATTGGGGATCAATTTCATTTACATCTAATGTCTGACTAGCACCAATACTACATGACAACTCCGCTACGCTCGGGAAAGGCACAACCTTCATTCCCAAGCATTGCCATTTTTTGACTTCTCAGCCGGCCCCTTTCCGGTTTATCCGCCTGTCCTTCCGCTTTAAGTGTTGCCAATCCATCGGCTAGCTGTCGGACCTGGTCTTCAAGTGCGGATACTGAGGCGGGTGTCCGTCCTTTCCCCTTCTTGTTTGGACACTCCCGGGAAAGATGTCCACGCGTCCCGCAGCAGAAGCAACGGCCCTCCCGCATCATGCGGACCTTCTTGTCTTCAGAAAGTCGGCCGGTGTGGTAATCCATACCTTTTCACATACAATCATCAACAACTTACATTTCCTCTCACATATACTTCATTATTATTACATGATCAGATTCTACATACAAAACTACCCCTAGTCACTCACTCAAAGTACCCCTGATTTCCCTTTGGTTCAGAAGTTATTAGCATTCTTAGAATATTACCACTTATAACCACATAACTTTACCAATACTACAACCTTATAGGATATTATACAAGGTATTGATTTATAAATATACAGTACATAAATAAAACACAGATATTACATACTCTTCTTTAGTTTATATCTTCTTTGGTATAAAGTTGTACAGCACAGTCATTCATATTACATAGTTACATCTTCTGCCTTTATCATCCTCTTTGGTTACTAGTCACATTACATTCCTTATATACATAGTCACTAGCTACATTGGCTCATCTTTCTTACACTATCACTACTCTCTTTTTGGTTGTATACCTCTGAACACATTTCCCCTTTCTCTTTACTGCCAGGATCAGCCATCTTGTGCCCTTTTGTATAAGTAGAACTCCCCTTAGTTCTATGGTTAAGGCATGCACCCCCCCCCCTTGTACAAAAGTACAGTTTACATTTACATTTACCTTTAAACCTTTTACATTTACTTTTGCATCAACTTTCACACAAATAATAATCATAACACATACCCCATACTCTTTCTCAGTGCTTTTCTCACTCCTCTTAAGGTCCCTGCCTCAGATTGATTAGACAACCCAAGTTCCCATTAGTAGCAGCAGTCTAAGGATTAGTAGAAATATAGCCACATCTTTTCTTTCTTTTTCTTAGTGAAACCCTTTCCCCTCAGCATTAGTCAAGAAGGGCAGCCTCAACAGCACCTGTAGCTTCAACATCTTCTACTTACTGGATTTGTTGTCTATTTCCCCTTCAAGCTCTTTCCTGATCCTTTAGGAGTTCCACAAGTGGTGTCCCAACAGTGGCCTTATTTCCTTCAGTTTTAATCTTTCAGCCTTAGTTTCCTGCTACTACACCAACTTACAATTTCAAATCAATTCTATCATACCTAATCCCGTCATTCCATTTCTAAGTGCATCATCTATAAATAAAACCCCTAAAAACATATCTTCCTGTTAGTTTCTCTACATATCACTTCCTTGTCTCTCCACTTACTTTCCATCATGTCCAGCCCTCAACAATCCCCTGCCCTGAACATCAGCAACAACCTAGGAGAAACCTCTGGACTCACCCAAGGATCAGCCAACAACAACCAAGGATCAGCCACCAACAACCTGGAACCTAGTATCACCAACAACCCCAATACCTCTAGGCCTGTTGCTCCATTCCAACTGGCCAACCCTGGCTCATTCACCCACTACAGAAATAACCCTGCAAACTCAGAAAGCTCCCATTTGGAAGGATCCAGGCATCAGTCCCCAACCCAGCAAGCCTCAGACAGAATGAACACCCACTTTTTGGAAAGAGAAGCTGTAATGCCCAAGTACCAAGGACCAACCAAGGCTGTCAAGATTAAACCATTGGACAAGGAACTATACTTTGATGGAACCAATATGCCTGTGGAGAAGTTCATTAAAAGGTATGAGAATGCTGGATCAGCTGATGGAGCTTCCTCTAGGGACCTGGCCATGCAAATTATTTCTTTTCTCAAAGGGATGGACTTAAAGGATGAAGTAGAGGAGATGACTGGCCATGAGGACTTGGATTGGGAGGTCTTGAAGAAACAACTCTTGGACAGATATGGATCACCTCTTCCCCTGGTGAAGTATACCAAGCAGGACCTAAAGAAGCTCAACTACTCTACCATCCAAGCTGGAGGAATCAAGACCCTGGAGGAATTCAAAACATTCAGGACTAAGTATGAGGTAATAACTAACTATCTTTTTAGAATGGGACAGACATCACATGTGGAGGAATCTAGGGAAATATTATTGGACTCACTCAGCCCAGAATTGGAATCTTCAGTCACCAAGGAACTCATCAGGGACAACAAGATGCTAGCCTCAAAGGATGGAGGTGATATTCTTCCAAATACCCAGGTCCTGGTCACCTACATACACAGGGAGGTTCAGTCAGCTTCAGTAATGGAAAGAAGGAAGACATCCAGGAAAGATATCAGTCAGGAACCAATCAACACACCTTCCATAGTTCCACCAGTTCAACTCCCACCTGTATACAAATCCCCAGCTCCAACCACCTCTAATTCCACAGATCAGAAACTGGACTCCCTCATTAAGCAATTTGCAGCTCTCACTGCTGGAAAATCTGCCCCACCTCATTTTTCTGGAAATCCTTCTGGACAAGCATATGGACCAAGGAACCCAGACTTCAAGTGCTTCTACTGCTTCCAACCAACCCACACAATCACCAGATGCAGTCTCTTAACCTATGATGAATCAGTTGGATCAGTTCTCAAGGATGGAAGAGGATTCAAACTTCCAGACAGCTCACCAATTCCCTGGGATTCCAGCAGGCCAATCAAATCAGTTGTGGATAAATTTATCAAGGATTCCTCAGAGGCCACTACATCATTTGGACATATATCTTCCTTTGGCCAACTAGAGGAAATGGACCCAGAAATCCAAGGATTCTATGAAGCAGACCTGGGAAAAGGACTAGAGGAAACAAGGACCAAGAGGAAGAATCAGATAAAGGAAAGAGGACCAAGAAAGACCAGGAAACTCTAATGGACATGGATCAACAGGACTTACTCAGAATGGCTACCTCTTCCCCAGGCCCCAGTTCCAGGTCCCCTTCTAATCCTCAGAATACTAAAGTTAGGTTCCAATCCAGTGAAGAATCAGAAAACCCACCCAAGGAAAAGGCCCCAAGGAAGACTTACTTGGAAAAGACTCTGGCCAAAGAATACCCAGGAATGGAAGAAGAGACAGCAGGAAGGATTATGAAAACTATTGTACCCCTTACAGCAGGAGAAATATGCACCATAGCCCCAGGAGTGGTGGACCACATCAAGAAAAGGATCAGTAACAGAAGAATACCAGTGGAACCTAATGTATCAGTATACTCAGCAGCAGTGGAAGAAGAGGATGAGGAAGAAAAGGATTCAGTCACACATTATTCCTGTCCACTAGGTTATGTCAAACTCACTATACATGGAAAAACCTTGGAGGCACTTTTGGACACTGGATCAATGGTCAACATTATACCAGAAAAACTTGCCAACCATCTTGGATTGTTTATAACAGAAAAACCAATGAAGCTCAAAGGGATTGGAGGCCATCACACTGAAATAATTGGAATTGCTGAAAAGGTGGAAGTACTGGTGGGTAGAGTAACCAAGTTTGTTCATTTCTGGGTGGCCAGAGGTGGAGTCCAGTTCATAGTTGGAAAGCCCTTTTTAATGGACATATCAGCAACCATCAAATACAATGGACCTAGGGAAGAATCACTCTCAATAATGGAAAAAGGACAAGCTTACCTGGTACCAATCCTCCTCCCCACTCATCACAAATGGGAAACATCTCTTCCAGTCAACATTGTCACCAGGGATTATTTGGACCAAGGGCAGAAATTCCATTTCCCATAGGGGAATGGGACCTGCCAAAACAACCATCAGAAAAATTATGCCCCTTCCTTTTCATAATCTCATATCACCTGTGCAGCAAAATATAAATCAACACAAAAAAAAAAAAAAAAAAAAAAAAAACCAGCCTAATTCATTCCTTCAGCAAAAATATAAAATCTAAAAAAAAATAAAAAAAATAAAATAAAATTGAAACTTACAAGCAAGTACAAATAAATAACTAAAAATAAAAAATAAAAAATAACAATAAATAAAAACATACAAGAAAAGAAAAATAAAAATCAGTTTTCTTGTCTTTTTTTTTATTTTTTTTTTATGAAAAAAAAAAAAAAATACATAGAAAAAAAAAATTAAAACAAAACTCACTAGAATAAAACATTTACATCCTTTTATTTACAGGCCATATCTTTTTTTCTCTCATCCTTCTTGGCTCATCAGTTATTTTACGGCTTGGTTTTGGCAAACGGCTTGGGTTCGGCGAACGGCTTGGTTTCGACGATTGGCTCGTCCAGACGCGGCGCGGCGTGCTACAGGGCAACCATAACACCAGGAATATTGAAGAGGAGGAGGATATTATCGATAACGGCTGATGTAGGGAGGAGGAATGACGGCCTTGTCGAAGCCTTTATAAAATCATCAACCACATTTTTCTACGCCGGTGTACAATCCGGAAACGCGTTCTTTTATCGTTGATACTATTAAAAAATCATCAAAACATTTTTCGACGCCGGTGTACAATCCGGAAACACGTTCTTTTATCGTTGATACTATTAAAAAATAATCAAATCATTTTTCGACGCCAGTGTACGATCCGGAAACGCGCTCTTTTTACCTTTGATACTATTAAAAATAATCAATTCATCTTTCGATGCCGGTGCACGACCCGGGCTTCTTTCTTTTTTTTTTATCTTTCATTTTTATTTTATTTTTTCCTTGGTCTCTCCATGGACCGTTCTTCTTACCAGTAAAGAAGAACGGTTTGTTTTTTTCATCTCCGAGGTCGTTCTGCGACCCGGAGGAACGTGTCCTGCGCTTTGGAGACGCCGGCGATTCCGCGGACGTTGTATTACCCGGAACTCTGCGTTTACTCCCCGCGCGGGCATTCACCCTTCATTTCCGGATGCACCTCTCACCTCGCTGGAAAATCAAGACCACGATTTTCATTTTTTTTTTAAAAAAAAAAAAAAAAAAAAAAAAAAGTAAAAAAAAAAAATAAATAAATAAAAAAAAATAAAAAAAAAAATAAAAACATAAAAAAAAAAACAAAAAAAAAAAAAAAAAACAAAAAAAAAAAAAAAAAAAAAAAAAAGAGAGAGAGATGAACCAAAACAGAAAAAAAATGACCATATTAAGAAAAAAACAGACAAATTAAATTTTCTCTTTTGGGATACCAGATAATACAGGAGGCTGGGAAATCAAATCACCAGGAAGACTTAAAAGGGACCCAGGAGGACAACTATACAAAAAAAGAAAAGAGGAAATCATCTCATCCAAAAGAGGGGAATCATCCCATCCCCCCATCCATCATCCATCATCCTCATCCTCTTTTATTTTCCCTCTTCACTCCACTTCCTGATTTCTGGAAGACCTCCTTAGTTATTATAACTCTTTACTCTCATTAACCATTAGAGTTTTATTGAAACATATATAAATTAAAATTCCCTTTGCATATAAACATTACTTCTTTCCATCACTTTCCTTCAGAATCCTTTTACCCTTTTGATATATATATATATAAAGCTTTTAAAATCATTACATATTTTAGAATACTCATATACAGTCACCCTTCTTCTCTTGATTTACCACCCATGACCATTTTACTCTTTCTTTTATCATACATATAAATACTACATATTATCATTACCCTCTTACCATATCATTAACACCTCTCTTTCTTTTTACCATTACCCTTACTCTTTACTCCATTCCCATATTACCACCACCCCTTTTTTTTCTACATTATCTTCTTGCCATTACCCTTACCCTTTCCTCTCTTCCCATATTACCACCACCCCTTTTTCTACATTACCTTCTTACCATTACTATTGCTCCTCACTCTATTTCCATATTACCACTACCTCTTCTTCTACCTTACCCTTACCCCTTATCTTTCATTACTCTTTTAGTCCTCACTCCATTCCCATATCACCACTACCTCTCTTCATCAACAACTCCATAACATTTAAACCATTACCATTACCTTTTTTAATCCATCTCCATATTACCACTACCTCTTTTCCCACATCAACAACTACCCCATTACATTTAAACCATTACCATATTACCATTACCTTTTACTCTACTACCATATTACCTCCAATCCTTATTAAATTACCCTTTACATCATTTTATATTATTACATATATTACATCTTACAGTTATAGGATACAAACTCTGGATTAGAAAGCACTGGACTTGGATAAAGGAATAACGGACTCACTTGGATGGTGGCTCTATGAGGATTACCTGGACCTTGACTTGGACCTTTGGACAGCAGAAACTTGGACTAAACCCTGGATCTCTCCTGCATGTTGTTTAGAATGGAATTCATTTTTAGGAGCCTTGAACTTTGGACTTTATTGGACCCTGGATTCATTCTGAGTTGGAATGTAATATAATTCTAGGAGGCCACTGGACCTTGGACTTTATTGAACCCTGGATCATTCTAGCATGTTTTTTTTGGATGGATTTATTCTTTAGGAGCTCTTGGATTATGTTGAATATTGGCTTTTCTGGATATCTTGGACAACTATACTCAGGATTCAGTAATATATGTACACTAGGCCTCTGGATTTGGATCAAGACTTCCTTCTTCAGTATGTGGACCTAGGAATTGGCCACCTTGGATGGATCTGGACTTCCCTCTTTGGTTTTGGACTTTTCACCCTTTCCCCCTTACTCTCTGGACTTCTCTCTGGGAAAAACTAGTGGACTCTTACTTTGGATACAGACATCCTTTTGTGGTAGCACCTCTTTTATTTGGACTGGACCTCCTTGGCTTGGATACAGACTTCCTTCTTTGGCTATGGACTTTTCCTTCCCCTACACACCCCCACTCTCAGTTTTCTCCCTAAAAATTCCCTTTTTCCATCATCATTATTACTCTGAATCAGGTTCCTCTTGTTTCCCTGCCTGGGGACAGACAGCTTAGTTGGGGGAGGATGTGGTAATCCATACCTTTTCACATACAATCATCAACAACTTACATTTCCTCTCACATATACTTCATTATTATTACATGATCAGATTCTACATACAAAACTACCCCTAGTCACTCACTCAAAGTACCCCTGATTTCCCTTTGGTTCAGAAGTTATTAGCATTCTTAGAATATTACCACTTATAACCACATAACTTTACCAATACTACAACCTTATAGGATATTATACAAGGTATTGATTTATAAATATACAGTACATAAATAAAACACAGATATTACATACTCTTCTTTAGTTTATATCTTCTTTGGTATAAAGTTGTACAGCACAGTCATTCATATTACATAGTTACATCTTCTGCCTTTATCATCCTCTTTGGTTACTAGTCACATTACATTCCTTATATACATAGTCACTAGCTACATTGGCTCATCTTTCTTACACTATCACTACTCTCTTTTTGGTTGTATACCTCTGAACACATTTCCCCTTTCTCTTTACTGCCAGGATCAGCCATCTTGTGCCCTTTTGTATAAGTAGAACTCCCCTTAGTTCTATGGTTAAGGCATGCACCCCCCCCCTTGTACAAAAGTACAGTTTACATTTACATTTACCTTTAAACCTTTTACATTTACTTTTGCATCAACTTTCACACAAATAACAATCATAACACATACCCCATACTCTTTCTCAGTGCTTTTCTCACTCCTCTTAAGGTCCCTGCCTCAGATTGATTAGACAACCCAAGTTCCCATTAGTAGCAGCAGTCTAAGGATTAGTAGAAATATAGCCACATCTTTTCTTTCTTTTTCTTAGTGAAACCCTTTCCCCTCAGCATTAGTCAAGAAGGGCAGCCTCAACAGCACCTGTAGCTTCAACATCTTCTACTTACTGGATTTGTTGTCTATTTCCCCTTCAAGCTCTTTCCTGATCCTTTAGGAGTTCCACACCGGTGATCACAGATGTGTCCATGGCGTCAGGGTCTGGCTGGATCTTAGCCAATCCAGAGGTTGATTCTGCTCTGTGTAACTCGGAGTCAAGCTCCATGGCCAGGCTCGCTGCCTCGTTAACGGTAGCGAAGGTAGTGCGGGCCAATACCAGTGCAGTCTGAATGTCCCGTTTTAGGCCCTGTCGGTATTGGCTGATGAGGGTCGGGACCTCCCATCCGGTGGCGGTGGCATGGGTGAGGAATTTGTGGGTGTAGTCGGCCACGGTCCTTGTCTGTCGTAGCGCTCGCAACGCACGTTCTGCCTTTCCCTTCTTCTCGGAGTCGAAATACATTGCTCCGAGATCCTTTGTCCACCCGGCGTACGAGAATTCTGCTCCTTCTGTGACTAGGTCAATGTACGGGGCCGACCACACTGCGGCGGGTCCGGTAAGGTAGGACACAGCAAATAACAACTTTTTCCTATCGTCGGGGAACATGGAGCTGTTGACCGAGGTGTAAATTGCCACTTGTCGGGCGAAAGTTTCTGCCTTCGTTCCGCGCTCACCATTGAACTTGTTGGGACATGCAATCATTGGTCCGCGGAGTGGGGTGGGGATGGTTGGTTGGGATGGTTGGTCCCGTTGGGCTTTGGCCGCTTTTTGGCGGGAACGTTCATTTTCCCTTGCTTGGGTCTTCTCCTCAAGCTGTTGTCGGAGTTGCTCCACGTCATCCATCTTTTGGGCGCAGATGAGGTTGGGGTTTCTTGGGTTATCTGTTTGTCAGGTTTGTTTGGGGTTCTTGCCTTTGGCTCCGTAGTGTTAGATCCTGCAATATGTTATGGTCTGGTCTTGGGAGAGAAAGGCACTGGAGCTCTGGGGTTTCTGGGGTTTTGGGATCCTTAAGTAGAAAGATGTGTTGAAGACTAATGGCAGAGTATGCACTTAAGTTGAGATTTACAGAGATGATAAGTAAAATTAAGAGTGCATGATGATCAAAGATAGACTATAGTATTGAAGGCACATGATAGTTGAATATGAGTTGTCCAGTGGAATGTCTTTGAGTTGAAGGTGAGGTTTCCCAGATGGGATTAATGAGTGCAAGGCTATTTGAAAAGGATAAGTGCCAAGCTGAGAGTCAAGGTGCATTTGATCAAGTCCTGGAAAGTGTTATTGGATAGTTTCAAAGTTGATTCAAATCACAAGAATTGATAGTCCATAGTGTTGACTGCTTATTTAGGTAATTTTTGAAGATTAAGTTCATATTTCCACCTTGGTTAGGTGTCACACAGATGGTAAGTGAAATTTTCAAAGTTCAGATGCATTCAAAGTTGGACAGAAATTCAAGTAATTTGTCAGCCTATGTGATGCCAAGGAGTACTCCTTCTAGCTACACAAGGTGCAAAATAAAAGATAAAGAGCAATATAAAGCTCTGGGAGGATTTATAAGAGGTAATACCAATAAGGATATGAGGTATAAGGGGTAAAAGATAATTAATTATATTAAATAAATTTAATATAATTAAAATTATGAGGGGCCTGATAAATCAGGGGTTGTTTAATCCCTCAAAGGTATCTTGCAAGCAGAGGATTTAGGTACCTGAACACACTGGGGCCTGTAAACAGGGGTGGTTTAAATCCCAGATAAAAGATGGGGGAGAATCTCAAGAGAAAGGTTTATCTACTTACTAGTAATAAATTACCTTTAACAGACTTGAGGTTCTTCCAGGGGGAAATTGGGCAGTTGGAAGCGCTTGGACAGGGTGTTGGAAGAGCTGGGTGGACACTGGGCAATTTCAGGGGAGTAAGAAGGGGCTAAAGAACAGATACTAGGACCTTACCAGACAGAATAACAATTGTAAAAGCTATGTAAGTGGGTAAAGGTGGTAGTATATATATTAAAGCATGATTAGGCAAAATACAGGGGGAACAAGGGCTCCTTAAATGCCTTTCTGGAGACCTGATGGCGAAACACAGGATGTATTTTTGGCTATGGGAACATTTAAAAGGAAGGGGTTAAGATTTAATACAAATGTATGTAGTTGTTTAATCAAATTTCCATATGTACAGGCTGTCTACTATGGGTACAGCCTGTCTAAGCTCTTTTGCTGGCATCTTGAGGCGCTTCTGAACCTCTGACAAGGTTTGTTAGATGTGTTGATCAAAGGTTTTAATTACATGTCAAAATGTATTGATTAAATATCACATGTACCTGTTGATCACATTTGTCAGAGTTTAATTTGTTTTGTATTGTGTACAATGTGAGATACATGTATTTGTTTGTTGTGTGGGCGCTTCAAGAGCTTCTTGTTTGATCTCTGTCATGCAGGCTCTTTGGGAATGCATGACTGCAGAGATCTGTCAATCAATAATTTCCCACTAAGGATGTAGTATATTTATTTTGAACAGTTGTTCAATTATTATTTTCAGAAGTTTCTCATGTTATTTCCTTCCTCTTTTTCGTGGTCTTTGTCCCTCTGAATCATCCTTAGTGTACCTAGTATGTAATAGAATAAATAAATATATACTATAGTACTATATTACTAGTATTATATACTTATATTATTAATGTTATATGTATTTATTTTATTATGTTTTTATTTAAATAAATTGTTATTTCGTGGTTCTGTATATGTATTTATGGTTTTTATTCTGTATTTTTAATGTATAATAATTATTTCAGCGCTTTAGTGGTAATATTCTTTCAAGTTGTTTTACTACTAGAAGTTTTAAGTTATCTGGGGTACTTTGGCTGAAGTACCCTAGGTTATTTTACACGCTCTTTAAGATTATGAAATAATATTTCCACTTATCTTATTATTTATTAACATATTCATTGTTTTATACTTATTACTGTATTTATCTATTTATTATTAATTTACTATGTAATAATGTATTTATTATTTACATATTGCTTTTTTATGTTGCTTTATCTTATTATTGTTCATTTATTACCTTTTATTAAATGAGTAATACTATATTTTTTATTTTATGTTTATTTTTGTTCTAGTCAGGTTGTCTCTGAGCTAGTAGCAAGCTGACATTCCCTACCTTCAAGATAAGTCTCTCTGAAAGAAATTCACAGGTATTTTCACAAAAAACTTGGAGAATATTCATGAGGATCTTTTTGGATACTCTATAGTTCCTGAGGTGAATAGCTCCATCAGGGATATTATTTTCTGGTAACCATTCATATTTATATGCTAATTGTTCTTTTACCTAACCAGATATGGTTTTGTGTCTTTCCCTTCTATCTTCAAATATTTTATGTAATTTTAACTTTCCAGAAGGTGGTATATCCATCAGTGGGACATGTTGTAGGGTAATTGGTTCTTCTTCATTTCTTGTAGAGTATGGTTTAATCAGGCTAATAGGGAAAACAGGGTGTTTTCTTGATAATTTCTTCTTTCAGTATCACTCCTACTGCATTTTTACAATGTAGGTGCTTATTAGCAAACAACTCTGTTTCCTTATGAGCTTTATCCCATCTACTTTTTATACTCTACTGCTTCTTTTATTGGCATTATCATGTGTGACATATAATCATGTCTTTAAACCTAGCAGCTGTGGGATGTACGTGACTTAATTTAAAGTCAACTTGATCTTTGGGTTCTCTAGGGATCCATCAACTTTCTAACATATAAGTTACTTCTATTGTGGAAGAGTGTTTACTACTATTGTATGCTATTTCCAGAGCTGGTAATCGGTTGACCCAGTAGCTATCATACTTTTTTTTTTTCATTCATATTGTTATTTCTTTTTGAAAAATTTCCTGATCCTATAACACACCCAGAAGCATGAATTTTCCTTGAGCATATGGTTTTAAGGGAATTTGGCTCTTGTGAAGCAGTGAGGGTATGAGGACATCTTTAATTGATAAAAAAAACATTCTTTCATAACAAGCAATCCTTCTACAATTAATTCTTGTAACAAGAGGCTCTCAGTTAAGAATTCACAATGGGAAATATAGGTTCAGGCCCTGATGATCATTTCACCTTAGTTTTGCAACAAGCCTGAATCTAATCAGTTGATCAAGCTTTTTTTGATAAGTTTTAATGATAATTATGATAAATACATGCACATGCATGTAATAATTGTACCATTAGATAACTAGAGGAGTTATAATGAAAGAATTAAATACCAGTATCTTCCACCCACTTGGTTTGTTTCAAATAATGTAAAATTTGCTTTGTGATGGGCACTTCCTTCCTATAAAAGAGGTTTGATTGTAAATGACTTTGTTTTCATTTTCATTTTTATTCTTATTTTATTATTTTATTTATTTTATTATTTTATTATTTTGTTCTTTTATTTTTATTTTATCAGCTCTGCATTTTATCATGTGATTAATTAATTTTAGATTGAGGAGGATTCATACTGAGACATTGGTGTCATTGGAATTTGTCTGATAAAAAAGGTAGATAAAAGTTGTACTCTTGAGTTCGACATAATTTTCTGCTCTGATATAATTAAACTCAGTAGCAAAGTGAAAGTTTGTAGACCAGTTATAACATGTAAAAAATCAACAAATTTGTTACTGGATTTGTCCAAACATTTCTATAACACTGCAGTTTATAGAGTGTAGTGGAAGAATCAGTCGGAAAGGCTCAATTTTTCAACAACAACTCTCGGGGAAGGTTCTATCAATACCTATGATCGACGCGAAGAGAGCTGTCTGCTCGTATTTTTGATTGCTTGAAAATCGAGGGCAGTACAGCCGATGCAAGTATGGGATAAGTGCTTGAAAAGGGCTATGAAGGAGAGTTAACTATTACAATCGCGATTGCACAATGGGAATAGCTTATTTAGGTAGGCTTTTTCAAGTTTAACAACTGTCTGATCTTTTCTGTAGCTGTTCCAATCACAGAAACATAGTTTCTAACATGTTCGCTTGGACTGTCAAGAATATCTGGTAAGCACTCGATCTAGCCTGGGTGTCTTTTGGGAGGAACGGTGTAAAGTCCCATTTCTACTGATTCTCATTTGAGGAATCAGCATTGCGTTTTCTTTTTACACAGGAAGAAATGCAGTCTGATAACCAATGTACATAAGAGGAGATCGCTTGGACAGTATCTCAAGATTGCCTTTTGGTTTTGAAGTGTTCCTTTGATTGTTTTAAGGCTAACTCAAGCCTGAATGCAAACAAAACATGAGAGTTTGAAACGACTTCGGATTTATTTTATTTTATTAAGTCTAGTTAATGTCTTCAATAATTTGAAGATAATCCGAAGAGACTACACAGATAATGATAATAAGAGGTACAGCCGATGGGTCGATCACCCTGACCTACAGACACTCGCGTTTGTGCATCTAAGGCGCTCTTATGACAAAGGACTCTGCTAGCAATAAGGAATTTCATTTCCCTTCTTTACCAACAATGACCCAAGGACTTTGAAGCGAATTAGATATTGGTGGTGGAACGGACAAAAGTTTGTTGGAAAACCAACCGACCATTTTTCTGTTTACGTTTTACTGTAGTATAAACTTTTTCTCCTCAATATAAATAAGCACCTTTGATCTCGCTCTGAGACTTAGGTCAACTCCAGAATAGAAGGTTGGATTTTTATCAACATGATGAACTATGAGGCTACATTGTTGGAACTGCCTCCGATGGGAGTTATCCATTCTATACAATGCTCAACCGGTTAGTCTCAATGTACCGCATCTCAATTCAAATGCAGGTGCAGTGTAATATCAATATAGCATAGCGACAAACTGATTTGAATGTTGCTTGATGTACTCCACAAAAAAAAACGGGCAGCTGATCGGAGTGAGCCGGTCGGAGAACACTCTGTACAACAACACAATGCATGCTGTAGTGGATGTCCGTCAAGCAAAAAGACATCACTTATGGGTGAGACTTCACCAAACCCTGAATCAGGTGTTAGGCTATAACTAATCAAAATGGTTGATTGTAAGTTGTCATCTATAAAACCATGATGTCATATAAGGCTTGCATATCCGATGTTTTTTGTCTTCTAACAATTGATCTATCTGACTCGGTGCCTAATTTCCATGGATCATGCCAACGTCCGATCAATATGTAGCTGTTGATGTATTTCATAGCGGGCAGGGTGCTCAAGGTCCTCTGATCCGACCTAGTAATCAGGAGCTCGAGAATACCTTTGGATCATCCAAAGTTTGTCACAGGGACCCTTTTGAAATCCTTGGCACGAACTAATGAGATCTTTTTTCTGACTCGCTGGATGATGAGGTTGTCACCATCGTCTTCGAGAAGGGTTGCATTGAAGGTAGTGATGGCCACCCCCTCAAGTTTGCATCAAAGAATGACTCTCGCGGTGGAAACACTGGGGCAAGTTTGGCTGGTGCATCTGGTCATGGCGGCCGATAGAAAATCAATCTATTGTCATCCCAATCTCAACTCTTTTTGAATCATTGTAGTTGCTCATCTGTTCTTTGAACCGATTATCCATTACTCTGCCGACTACCTTCCTGCGAGCGGCAACGCTACGAAATGGAATTATTTCCAGTGTGGCATGCTTGTATGAACTGAGGCTTTTTGTGGTGAACTGGTAGGATTTTCGACCATACAAGTGCAGAGTTTTATCGTGGACTGCAAAAATCAAAAATCACTTATAAGTGAAACTACACCAAACCCTGAATCAGGTGTTAGGCTGACTGACAAACAGACGCTAGCCTAGAACAGGACCTCAATCATCATGAAGGAGAGATCTCGGAGACGAGCTCACATCAGTCACTCATGAAGGAGTAAGCTCTGATTTTCATATTGATCTCTGGTAACAATGTGTTTTTATTATTTATGTTATTTGCTTCGAGAGTTTTTAATACTAGGGTGAAGATTTCTTTTGGTATGATGAGATAAATTTGTAGAAGTAGTAAATTTTATTGGATTCTTTATAACATGTGTTTATATGTATATGTATTCTGAATTTCGAAAAAATTGATGTTTGTTAGTTACAATTGATTACAATTTGTATGTTTTAAGCGCAATTTGTTGGAAAACGGATCCTTTGTGTTAGTTTTTAGTTTGGTTTCTTTCATTTTTAGAGATGATAAAAGAATTTAAGATATTTTGTTTATATGTATGATTTTTTTTTTTAAAAAAAAGCGGGTTTTTTATTTCAGAAATAAATTTAAGAAATTTCCCGGCCAGACCCCCAATTGTCAGCCTATGTGATGCCAAGGAGTACTCCTTCTAGCTACACAAGGTGCAAAATAAAAGATAAAGAGCAATATAAAGCTCTGGGAGGATTTATAAGAGGTAATACCAATAAGGATATGAGGTATAAGGGGTAAAAGATAATTAATTATATTAAATAAATTTAATATAATTAAAATTATGAGGGGCCTGATAAATCAGGGGTTGTTTAATCCCTCAAAGGTATCTTGCAAGCAGAGGATTTAGGTACCTGAACACACTGGGGCCTGTAAACAGGGGTGGTTTAAATCCCAGATAAAAGATGGGGGAGAATCTCAAGAGAAAGGTTTATCTACTTACTAGTAATAAATTACCTTTAACAGACTTGAGGTTCTTCCAGGGGGAAATTGGGCAGTTGGAAGCGCTTGGACAGGGTGTTGGAAGAGCTGGGTGGACACTGGGCAATTTCAGGGGAGTAAGAAGGGGCTAAAGAACAGATACTAGGACCTTACCAGACAGAATAACAATTGTAAAAGCTATGTAAGTGGGTAAAGGTGGTAGTATATATATTAAAGCATGATTAGGCAAAATACAGGGGGAACAAGGGCTCCTTAAATGCCTTTCTGGAGACCTGATGGCGAAACACAGGATGTATTTTTGGCTATGGGAACATTTAAAAGGAAGGGGTTAAGATTTAATACAAATGTATGTAGTTGTTTAATCAAATTTCCATATGTACAGGCTGTCTACTATGGGTACAGCCTGTCTAAGCTCTTTTGCTGGCATCTTGAGGCGCTTCTGAACCTCTGACAAGGTTTGTTAGATGTGTTGATCAAAGGTTTTAATTACATGTCAAAATGTATTGATTAAATATCACATGTACCTGTTGATCACATTTGTCAGAGTTTAATTTGTTTTGTATTGTGTACAATGTGAGATACATGTATTTGTTTGTTGTGTGGGCGCTTCAAGAGCTTCTTGTTTGATCTCTGTCATGCAGGCTCTTTGGGAATGCATGACTGCAGAGATCTGTCAATCAATAATTTCCCACTAAGGATGTAGTATATTTATTTTGAACAGTTGTTCAATTATTATTTTCAGAAGTTTCTCATGTTATTTCCTTCCTCTTTTTCGTGGTCTTTGTCCCTCTGAATCATCCTTAGTGTACCTAGTATGTAATAGAATAAATAAATATATACTATAGTACTATATTACTAGTATTATATACTTATATTATTAATGTTATATGTATTTATTTTATTATGTTTTTATTTAAATAAATTGTTATTTCGTGGTTTTGTATATGTATTTATGGTTTTTATTCTGTATTTTTAATGTATAATAATTATTTCAGCGCTTTAGTGGTAATATTCTTTCAAGTTGTTTTACTACTAGAAGTTTTAAGTTATCTGGGGTACTTTGGCTGAAGTACCCTAGGTTATTTTACACGCTCTTTAAGATTATGAAATAATATTTCCACTTATCTTATTATTTATTAACATATTCATTGTTTTATACTTATTACTGTATTTATCTATTTATTATTAATTTACTATGTAATAATGTATTTATTATTTACATATTGCTTTTTTATGTTGCTTTATCTTATTATTGTTCATTTATTACCTTTTATTAAATGAGTAATACTATATTTTTTATTTTATGTTTATTTTTGTTCTAGTCAGGTTGTCTCTGAGCTAGTAGCAAGCTGACATAATTGGGCCATGGTTCTCTGAGACCATTAGTTGCAGTGTGACACTTAGGGGTGTGTGGGCTGCATACCCTTTTTATGTGTATACAAAAAGGACATTGTGGTGTTCCATTTTCATGAAAATTCCCAAAGCACATTTCAGCAGACTTGAGAATGCATGGACACAAGAAAAACACATTACAAGAGGAGGAAATGTAGTATAATAGATACAAAATACACAACTACACAGGATGGTAGGATTACAGGCATTGCAGAATTAATGGGAATGGAATGGAGGACTAGGATTACATAGGAGGGAACTGGATACAAAGGAAGGGCATAGAAGATATGGAAGGTATTGGGAGAACATCTTTAAACCCAGAAGGGAAACTGTGTTAAACCCCAACCACAGGTTTCACACACTTCAGCTCCAGTACTTAACTCTCAACTCCCCTGAACCCCTCTTAGCTGTCAAGGTTCAGGTCACACCCGCATGACGTCCAAAATAATGAATAACCATAAAAAAGGTTAGTAAAACTTGAATTCTTTAATGCATATTCATATGCGGCAGATGGAAGGTTTAAGAAAGTGCTTACCTCCATCTCATACGCAGATCCAGCCACTTCAGAAACCAACAAAGAGCCCCAAGCAAACAAACAAAGCAAGCAACCGATAAGGTGAATTATGCTAATTCATAGAAGAGAAGGAGATCTGATGACTTACTGATTGAAGTTAAACCCAACAGTAAACATAAACTTACTCCACTTGCAGATTGCATTGGTCCCAGCCTCAGCAGGTCAACTACTTCACCAAGCGGTAGAAAAGCAAGCAGATCTAGCAAACTAGCCAGTCATATTGTATTGCAATACAATCAGTATATCACTTGCTCCTTGTTCTCTCTACCTCTCCTCTCAGTCTTGTATCCTATCTTTCTCTCTCTCTAAAAGTGTTGGACCCGGACCACTTTTAGGTAACATATTTCACTCTATCTATCCCACTTATGAATAAATGCACTAGTCATTATAAATGTACATAGATAGCATTAAGCCTGTACTAAAGCAATCTATCTTTTAGTTGTGCAGAATCTTTTAGATTTACAGTCTTGACTCTTACACCAATACCAATCCTCAACACAACTGGAAGTGGTTCAGAAATGTCCACCCGCAATACTCATCCAACCGCAAGCACCTCTGCCGCCGGTGCAAGCACATCTGCAGCCATTTCTCCTATCAATGTCACCCATTACAATTGGGACAGCATCAAATGTCCAACTTTCACCAGTGAAAACTTCCCAATTTGGCAACAAAAAATAAAAACATACCTCTCAGTCAAGAACTTACTCAAGTGCATTCAAGAGCCCCTACAAGATAACTCCGGTGAAGCTACTATACAAGAATATGCTAGAGCGGCTCACATCTTAGGGGGCCACGTGGCGGATGATTTTTATAACCACATCATAATGGACAAGAACATTCTTGATGCATTTGCCATCTGGACCAAACTCAAGAACAAATATGCTTCCTCTTTGGTCATGGCGATATACCACATCTGGTGTAAATGGGAGGATATTCAAAAAAATGACAATATCAGCAAGTACATCACTCAGCTGGAGTCAGTTACGGCAGAATTTGCAGCAATGGGACTCAAGATACCACCTACTATCCTCAGCTGTGCAACCATCTTGAGAATATCAAAAAAGTTTCCATCCTTGATGGAAACGCTAATCAGCAATGCGGACATGCTATCAAAACCAAAATCAATCATAGCAAAGCTACGGGATATTGCTCACCACAACGCTGTGGTTGCAACCACCAGTGCGGCTCACTCTGCAAACTTTGACAGCTTCACGGCTTTGAACACACATAACTATCAAATGCAGGTGTTTTGTGGTTCTACATGAAAGAGAAGATACTCTCCATGCCGGAACGGCCAGCACAATCCAGAAGCTCAAAATCACAAGAGCAAGTGCTGGACGCTTCACCCAGAAAAATTCAGAAAGTCTTGACCCATGGAATCAACAGCAGCCTCTGGACACGTTACAGTGGCGTCACCAGTTGATCAAAACACAAGCAGCTTTGTACAACCCTCATTTGGATATTTCACAAGACTCTTTACACAAAAAGTTAGATCCAATGTTGTACTTGATTCAGGTGCTAGCCACCACATTTTCAACACCTTGGATGTCTTTGGGAAAACTACACCAGTGTCAATAAGCTTTGCGACAGGCAATAAAGGCAACAGCAATGAACTACAAGCAACAGCAAGGGGCAATGCTACACTAGTAATGGACAAAGTAGCTAGGATAATGCTTAAAGATGTGCTATGTGTTGCAAGGCTCACCAGAAACCGTTTCTTGTTTGTTCAACTCATGTCTACTTTGGCTAAAATCACTTCAAATCAGACGGGATTCAACGTTGTGAGAACTCCTTTTGGGATGGGGGTAGTTCTGTGAGGGGGAAATAGGATTTATAGTATTTCAGGTATGTATGAATCTATTACAACTGTTAAGGGTGGTTTGAAAGACCTGCCCCTCTATTTACTACAAGAGTTAACACAACAATTTTATTTATTTTTGTGGCTGATAACTTTCTTTTTGTTTTTCTTTAAGAGAACTATTTATGTAGTAATCTCTTATCAGACAAAGATCTAATTTCAACTACAAATAATCAGCAATGAGCTTGATGAAGGGATCAGGGATGAAGATAGTGGATGGATTGTTACAGAAAGTTCTGGTTAATGTAATACAAGATTTTTGGGATTGATGAAGAACAAGTATTTATATGTTTTATGTTTTATTTATTTATTTATTTCTTTTTAGATGCAGTCTGAGGAAATGAGTAGAAGGATGTTTTGGTATAATGTGAAATATTAAAAGCGTTTTACCCTCTTCCTTAACCTTTAGTTAAGAGAGCACAATTTTCCTTTTGTGACTTTTATGTATCTTAAACTGATATGAAAGATTTTGTTGTGGGTCACCTGATTAAGATCACACTACTATATGGATGGGTAATTTTATTTAGTTTGCTAGCTGGATGGTGGGGAGTGGGATGATTCCAATTTCTCTCTATCCCTGCCTCCTTATATAGTAAAATATGAGGTATTTTTGCTGGTGTAAGATCTGATTGAGGTATTTATGCTGGTGGGGTTTCTTTTTCTACACTGCCTTTATGCATGGAGTGCATCAAGTGAGCTATTTCTGCTGGTGATGTTTTCTAATCTTGCACTGCTTCATGCAGGGAGTGCATAAAGTGAGCTATTTCTACTGGTGATGTTATGTAATTAGTCTGTGCCACAGAGCACGTGCTGCGTCTTGTAACCAGACACTAAACTATATACTACTGCTATATATATACTATGTACTTATTTGTGAGCCTGGGTCTCTAAAGTGACAACAGGACACAAGGATTGGGGGGGCACTACTGGTTGTATTTCAAAGATATGGGATACAACTAGTAGAGGAAAAGAGAAGAGGAAAGGGGAAAGGGGAATAATTGATCTTTTTATTGATTGTTTGTTTGTTTAGAGTGCTCTTATAAGATCAATGAGCTCAACCTGGAAAAGTTGGCTAAGCTGTGCCAGAGTCTTTAGAAATGCAACAGCCTCCTCACACACTAAGGAAACAGTGGAGGGACAACAGAATTAGTAAACTAATCTGCCCTGATTTTTAGACTTGTAGTCAAGGTTCTAAAAGGGTAACCTGCTGATGAAGTGATCTGATCTCTTGATTTATGGAGGAAGGAAAAGGGAAGAGGGGAAGGATAAGGGGAAGACAGAGAAGGACTACTGTCAGAGAAACAAGGTTCAAAAAGGGGACTGACTGACAATACTTGAAGTACTGGGTGAAAGAGGCCTTTTTTTGGTTAGAGTGGTGAGCTGTAACTTGCTGAATCCTTGGATGTCTGAGTTGGTGGTTCTGGGTGTCTTTCGGTTGTGTATCCTCCCTGCAATGGAGGATACACCAACTTCGAAAATTTTCAAGGTTTGATTATGTAATCTTACATGTAGATGTGGTTGGCTGGGCTTGTTTCACTTGCTCAACCAGTTGTGGCGTAGAATTATTTATTTAATTACTCTATGAAGGAGTTGAGCAATTACAAAGAGTTCAGTGAACACTATGGTCAAAATTTCATGAGAAAACAGAATTTGAAGTCAAAACAAGGTTTAAACCTCAGGGTAAAAAGATACAATGCATTTGGGACTGGGATTAAGATAATGAGTGATAAAGGCAGACTTTAGGTCAGCTGCACTGACTCTAAGGCTGACATTCCCTACCACCAAAAAGGTTTTGATTTCTTTATGAAATGAAACCAGATAGAAAGAACTTTAATAATCCCTGAAGTTGAAGTCAATCAGGGGATCAGAAGGGCTACCATTATCCATGGCTAAAATCATATGGTTATTGATATGGTTCTCTTCTTCATCTGCTTTCTCAGAGTATCCTTTTTGGTATTGATCAATTTCATCATCCTTTTCATTCTGTGCATTATCATTGGTTGCTATCCCCACACTGTTAATCCTATTGTGCTTTCTGGGGCATTCTCTTGAGAGGTGACCAGCTTGTTTGCAAAAGTGGCAGATCATCTTGTCTTTATATGACAGTGGGGCAGGATCAGAATCATCTTTTATGAGCTTATCATAATTTTCAACTGCCTTATCATTTTGGTCAACAGTATATTGTGAACTGTAAGAGTTATATGTGGTCTTAGGTTGTCTCATGACTCTATCTATAATCTCTTCAACAATCAGAACCCTTTCTTCAAAGGTCATCTCTGTTTCATCTCTCTTGTATCTGCTTTTGACAGCATGCTCAAGATTGCCAGGGCATTGTTTGAGGATCTTTTCACAAATTAAATATCCACTGAGTTCAGGTTGGTAAGCTCTAAGTCTTTCTCTTTGGGTCCCAAACCATTTATGGACTTGTCTTCCATCATAAGCAAAGTGGTCTCTTTCAAATTCTTGCTGCATCTTCCACTTCCAATTTTGAGTACCAAATTTAGTCCTGATGGCATCTTTCCACCAAGCCCAGGACTTGTCTCCATGTTCATCTCTAATTCCAAGATACCAGCTCCTAGCAGTGTCTGTCAAAAGTATAGTCAGTCTGCTGATAATCATGCTGTCTAGCATCCTATAGTCTCTTACAAAGATGTCTGTGTTTTTAATCCAAAGCTCATGATTGTATGGGAGCTCTCCTGAGAATTTCTCCCAATCATTGTTTTTAGGGATGCTTTTCCACAACTCTTTCTTCATTTCTGGTTCTAATTTTCCATTATCAATGAGGGGGAATCTGTCTAGAGAGGTGGGCTTCTGTTCAGCTACTAGAGGTGAGGGACTAACAGGGGATGTTTTGGGATATATTGAAGCAGAAATGGGGGCATTTGTTTTCTGAGGTCCAACTTGTTCATCTTGTTGCATGTTAAGAAAAGTGTTATTATGCTTGGGGAAGTTTGCATTATCCATCTCTATTGGTTCTAACAAAGACTCTACTTTGGCCTGGATATTGTTGATTACTGAGGCTATGTCTCCAAATCTTCTTTTGTTCTGCTCAAAAATATTATATCCATTCTCATTCAGATCATTAACTTGATTGTTTAAAGTTGAAAACTTATGGTCAATCTTCTCTTCCATGTGAGACATCTGCTTTCTGAGGATGTCTATATTGGAAGTGTATTGAGACTCATTTACTAGAATTAAGTCTTGGATACTTTCCAGCTTTTGATCCATGTGTTTTCTCAATTGGTCTAACTCATCAAGACTCATTTTGGGTCTTTGATCTTTGATATTGTCTCTCAGTTGTGTCAAAATGTTCTCAAGTAAAGAAGGCATCAATTCCATTTTTATAATGTCTAAAATAGCTTCACTGAGAGTGGACTTGAAATTTTGAACACAGGAATCTATTACTGTACCAGGTATGGTCTCTACAGTATTAGTCAGATCTGCTAAAAACTTAGCAACAAGGTGCTCGAGTCTTTCTTCTAGCAAAGAAGGGCTTTTGTGCATCAGATCATCGGAGAGGTTTCTAAGCAACTTCTCTCTGTTCGAGGGGCTGGAGAGATTATCAAAATCAAGGCTGAGGCCTATTGGTGAGTTGTTGCTGGAGGAAACATCCCTCTTGCTCTCCCTCTCCCACTTTGATGGTTGATGGTGCGAGTTAATCTCAAAAAGTGCTCGCCTACGTCCAGGAGTATCAGAGTCCAATGGGACTGATTTGTGCTCTTCCCCGATCCTCTCCAATGTCTGTGGTTGGATCGGGACTGCTGTCCTTTTTACTCGTGCGCCAAACCCTGATAGGGGGGTCGAGGTTGATGGTGGAATTCTCCATCTTGATTCTAAGGGTGTCGGTAAGTCATCTGGGCCCCCTCGGGCCGTGTAGAAGCTAGCTGGAGCAGTGTAGAGGGATGGTGTTGCGGCGGCAACGGTTCTTGGGTCTGGTTGCAATGATAGTACCGGGTACGATACCGGTACTATCTCTCGTCGGTACGAGGTTGAACGGTTGTAGGCTTGGGCGTTTGAATCACTAGCTATATCAGGGGACTGGGGTGTTGAGCTACCTCCATGTTGGGAGCGAGGCGTTCCAACCTCAAGGTCTCCTGAGGAGCGTTGATTGCTCGGTACTTGTCGGTCTGGTTGGGTAAGGAAGGAATCTTGTTTAGGATCCTTTTGAGAATGTTTGGCTCTTGTTGGAGGTTGATGAGCGTCGACAATATTGCTGAATCTTGCTAAGGAGCTCCTGGATACGAAACCCGGAGGTCGTCCACGCTGAGCAGGGGTTACACCTGTCCTGAACCTTTGAAGACGCTCTTCAGCGGCGGGGCTGAGTTTGTAAAGCAGCCGCTGTTCTGCTGAGAGATCCCGACCGTTCCTGAGATGAGGAGGCATGCCGGAGAATTAGAGCCTAACCGAATGGATTTACAGGATTAACAAGGTTAGGATACCCTTTACTTAGGCGTCTGAGTTTTTCGTTTACTAATATTCTTCCTGTCGGACGATCCTTTCGTAGCAATAGGGACCCACGTTCCTTTGATGACACAATGACCGTTCAAAGCTTTATCGATGTCTTTCTGATCCTGTTGTCTGTTTTGTCTTCTGAAGGTAACGACGATAAGTCCAACGATGAAAACGAACAATCTGTATCTTCCTGGGTGGTTTTCACTGTGTAGAGGTACAAGGAAAAATTTTCGAGAAAAACAGATATGTATTTTTCTTATTATAAGTATGATTTTTTTTATTTTTTTTATTATTGATTTTTTTTTATGCTAGAAAAGGTTATCAACCTTTTATTTCTGGAATAAGATAGTGAAATTTATTGAAAGAGTTGTATTTTATTATAATTTTCGAATTTTTGTTTTTATTTTTATTTATTTTGAGAATAATCCAGTGAGAGTGATTCTTTGAAAGAAGTTTATATGTATTTTATTATAATTTTCGAGTTTTTATTTTATTTTAATTATAAGGTGATCGGCCTTTTGGATATTATGAGAGTCTAGAAGTATGATAAAGGTCTTCAAAAGGGGAGGATATTTCCCGATGAGGCCCCCAATTGTGAGCCTGGGTCTCTAAAGTGACAACAGGACACAAGGATTGGGGGGGCACTACTGGTTGTATTTCAAAGATATGGGATACAACTAGTAGAGGAAAAGAGAAGAGGAAAGGGGAAAGGGGAATAATTGATCTTTTTATTGATTGTTTGTTTGTTTAGAGTGCTCTTATAAGATCAATGAGCTCAACCTGGAAAAGTTGGCTAAGCTGTGCCAGAGTCTTTAGAAATGCAACAGCCTCCTCACACACTAAGGAAACAGTGGAGGGACAACAGAATTAGTAAACTAATCTGCCCTGATTTTTAGACTTGTAGTCAAGGTTCTAAAAGGGTAACCTGCTGATGAAGTGATCTGATCTCTTGATTTATGGAGGAAGGAAAAGGGAAGAGGGGAAGGATAAGGGGAAGACAGAGAAGGACTACTGTCAGAGAAACAAGGTTCAAAAAGGGGACTGACTGACAATACTTGAAGTACTGGGTGAAAGAGGCCTTTTTTTGGTTAGAGTGGTGAGCTGTAACTTGCTGAATCCTTGGATGTCTGAGTTGGTGGTTCTGGGTGTCTTTCGGTTGTGTATCCTCCCTGCAATGGAGGATACACCAACTTCGAAAATTTTCAAGGTTTGATTATGTAATCTTACATGTAGATGTGGTTGGCTGGGCTTGTTTCACTTGCTCAACCAGTTGTGGCGTAGAATTATTTATTTAATTACTCTATGAAGGAGTTGAGCAATTACAAAGAGTTCAGTGAACACTATGGTCAAAATTTCATGAGAAAACAGAATTTGAAGTCAAAACAAGGTTTAAACCTCAGGGTAAAAAGATACAATGCATTTGGGACTGGGATTAAGATAATGAGTGATAAAGGCAGACTTTAGGTCAGCTGCACTGACTCTAAGGCTGACATTATTATTCACTATAATTCTTTTTAACTATATATCTTTTGATTTAGCCATGCAAACCTAAACATAAATGGGTGACTTATAGATTAAATTTACTCTAGATTTTAATTATGCACTTATATTGCTACTATTTTAGCTTCTGAAAGATAATGAAAGAATATAATGCTGCATGATACTTGAACCAGGGTTTGGAATACCACAATGTGAAGATAGACAAGTTGTCAACTATCAAAGTTGACACATCCAATCTTATTTGTGAGATTGTTGGACTTGGCAAGCACTCAAGCACAACAGCAATGGCACACATGACGAAGCTTACAGGACCTCTAGACAATGATTTTGTCATGTGGCACAAGCGACTTGGCCATGCAAGCATGGACCGCGGCTTGAACTGAACAACGACACCGTACAAGATCAGTTGCCCATTGCAACTGAATTTCCTTGGAAACCTGAAATTCCTCATCAAGGTTGCAAAGTGGTACTTATTGGCCCTCAGCATCCTACTCTGATCTCGAGTGACATAGATCAAGGGAACATCAGGAACTATGGTAGGAGACAGGCTTTTGTCACCACTACGTTGGCGGATACAGTAAATCATGTGCAGGGGATGAAATCAGCGGATGCCGTACAGTGGCAGGAGGCCAAGCTCAAGGAAGTGGCTAACATGCTGCACCATGAAGTTTGGATTGAACAACCTAGAAGCGCATCTGATCAACCAATACCAGCAACTTGGGCATATTGTAAGAAATTAGGAGTTGAGAACCAAGTAGTTGAATACAAGGCTTGGATATGTGCTCAAGTCTTTTGGCAAACCTTTGGAACCAATTTCAATGCAAAATATGCTCCAACAGGAAGACCCGCATCTCTTCAATTTCTCCTATCCTTTGCGGTCAAAAGGGTTCTGCCCATCCATCAGCTCAACGTGAGGAGCACTTTTCTCACCTTCCCCCTAGAGGACAAAGTAACGCTTCTCCCGCCACCAGGGCTTGACTGTGCTGACGGATCAGTTCTACAACTTAAAAAGGAAATTTATGGGTTGCGGCAGGCGCCGCTAGTCTGGTACACATGGCTATCGGCATATCTTTCCAAGATCAGATTTGTCAGCATGGTGGATGATCCTTGTGTATTCAGCAGAACCAACGTGCCCAATTGAGAAGACACATACCTGTTTGTTCACATGGACAACATTGTGATTATCAGTGCAAAGCTGGAATGCTTTAAAGTGGAGATGGAAGCCGAGTTCAGCATCAAGTAGATGGGAAATGCAACATTTTTGTTGGGAATGAACATCAAGCGCACCAAAGGGGTGCTGAATTTCAATCAGTCGCAATTCATCTCCAGGAAATTGGAGGAATTTGGGTTTGATGATCTTCACTCAGCTTCTTGTCCACTCAACCCAAAGGCATATCTGAAGAAGGCCACAAAGCAGGAGCAAGATGATTTCAAGGCAATGGGGGTGAATTATTGGGCTCTTGTAGGATTGCTTAACTACTTAAGTGCTCTGACACGGCCCAACATTGCCTATGCAGTGAGTTCACTTTCTCAACACCTTGAACACCCAGGGGTGCTGCACTATCATGTGGCTGTTCAAGTCTATCAATACCTGGTGGGGACAAGAAACCATGGTCTGTGTCAGCCACTAAGATATTACGTGTATTATGTAACATGTAATACTTGAAACTGCAATCTTGAATAATTATTATTATTCTTTATTTTTATTATTATTATTTTTTATAGTCTGAACAGAAGGGAATTTAGACCTCATCATTTTATCAAATGGCACAATAGTCTAACAGTTAGAGACTGGCTCAGTAATAACTGTTATTGACATACACAGTGAGCATTTGACTGACGTTTCCGCTGTTACGTCACCTGGATGTTTGACATGAGTGACATGTGACGTTTCACATGTATTACAGCATTATGTATAAGACCTGCGATTTAATCGTACGCATTGACATACATACATGAATATTCTCAATTTGATTTATTTACTTTGACTGCATCTATAGACGCATCGGGCAAAATTGCTCTAAACTTGATACATACACACATAAACACATAACTAAACATGTACAATAAATAAGTATCAAACCCAAATCATCACCATCTGCACTCGAGAAATTCAACACTGAAAGTCCAAGTTTAATTAGCCGCTTTTTTTATTTCATCACAATGGAGCTCTGCAAATGCTCAGTATGCATCACGACAAACCCAGACACTGGAAAATACATCTCAGCTCGTAATCATCTCAAGCATCGAATAGCAGAGTCACAACAGCTTTTCTCAACATTGGCTATTGAGACTTCATTTCAATCCCTAGCTCAAACTCAATCTCCGCCCTTGGTTGAAACTACTCCACTGCCGTCAGAGCTTTTGGAATATGAAGAAGTGGAGAATAATCACAAACTTTTCAGTATGTTGGTATTTTTCATCATGGTCCATAAACATAGACTGATGCCAAGTTTCATTATGTATGTGAACAGCTTTTGTATCACTTTTTACGGAGTGGCTGAATATTGTCTGTAATCTCAGTCTAAGCAAGTGTCAGATTGCCCACCAGATGCTCCTTACTATCATTCACAAAGCTCTTCTGACATCTGATGCACAACAAACTGTTGATAATATTCCAATTGACCCACGTACTATTATCGAAACAGCTGGCTGTGATGTTCAACTGATCAAAACAATCTGTTGTCAAGTCTGTTTCAGCTTGTATCCAACATCTAATACACCGTGGAATTGTCAGTACCAGAAGTTCCAAACTTCTGATCCCTGTAACAACCCGCTTTTTGTTAACAGAATGATGCGGCAATCCCGTCCTGGCCAAGCACGAGAAATTATTCTAACCTTACCACTTCAAACTGTTGGATTACCGCACTGTTTTTACGTCACACAGTCATTGAAAGTGTGGCTCCAATGGATCTTAAATACTCCATTTTTTGAATCATCAATTGACGACTGGGCCTGCGAAATGCAAACACCCAATGATCGTATTTTGGATATCCGGCACGGCAGCGCTTGGAAAGATCTGAAATGGAAAGAGGAACAAAATGTTAATCAACTTAACATTGTTCTATCATCTTTTGTCGATTGGTTCAACCCCGCCGGAAACAAAACCGCTGGAGCTATGAAGTCACTGGGAATTATTGTGTTCTCATGTTTAAACTTACCACCAAGTCTTTGAATCAAGAAAAGCCATGTCTTTCTTTCCGGAATCACTCCAGGGCCTGAATCTCCCAACTTCGACACTATTAATCATATCCTTAAGCCACTTGTTGATGAACTCCTCAGCTTGGAGGATGGCATCATGATTGCGACTCACCAATTTCCCAGAAGGCCGTCTGGTCAAAGTCAAGCTCTTGGCCGCAACAGGCAACATACCAGCGAACCACAAAGTCTGTGGATTTGCAAGTCACAATGCAACTCGCTTTTGTATCTGGTGTGATGCTAAATCTTCAGAAATCAAACAACTTGAAGTAGGACAACTAAACACAACAGCACATGTTTTTCAATCCGCTGAACTATACAGGAAGGCAAAATCGGCCAATCAGCAAGAAAAACTTCTAAAAGAAAACGGCGTCAGATGGTCAGAGTTAAACCAGCTTACATATCCGCATCCAGCAAAACACGTGGTGCTTGGTGTAATTCACAATTGGCTGGAAGGCGTGCTTCAACACTATTTTTGATATAGGTGGGGATTTGATTGGTCGCCTTCCAACAACACAAGCAAGTGAAAGCGTCGGAAAATTCAGTCCCGGTCTGTTGCGCAAAAAACAGATTATTCAACAACAGCTGAATCTTCAGCTTACTTGGAACCCAAAAGCTCCACGAGTGACAATGACGAAAGAGAAGATATAATGCTTGGTCAAGGACCAAACGGACACTTATTTACCCATGAGGAAATGTCACTTTTTCGACGGTATGCCAAGGAGGTTATACTACCATCCACCATTGATGCCTTACCGACAAACTTGGGAGAAGCCAAGGCTGGTCAATTGAAGGCTTCTCAATGGTACACTCTGTTTGCATTTATAGTACCATTAGTATTACTCGACATATTTGTTGACAATGTCAACACACTTGATCCCGACTCAAATCGGTCAAAGATCATTCACAACTCTGGATTTTTAGTCCAATGTACTCACATTGTCAGCTCAACCAGCTTCAAGCAACACCACTGCAGCCGTTTTGAAAAGAATTACAAAGAATACTCATCAACATCTCTCCAAATATTCCCCTCTCTTAAAGTTTTACCCAATCATCACTATGCACTACATATCCCTCTGCAGATGATCACTTGGGGTCCTCTTATTGGCATATCAGAATTCTCGGGTGAAAGATTGATAGGTTATCTTCAGAAGATTAACACAAATAAAAAATATTGGTTAGTCGCATGTATTATTAATTATCAACTTGATGATATTGGAACCTGATGTTTGCTTTTCAGTCACATTTGGAGGAACCATGATGAAGCGAGGTGTCCAGATGCAACGACTGATGATGAATGATGGAAGAATTACTTGGAAGCACTACAACTCAACGAAAAGAGAAACGGCACCGGGTTGATTTGAGCGAAGACATCTACCAGCGGCTGCTACAATTACTTAAACGAGAAAATACAAGTATTTGCCATCATAATGACTTACCTCATCCACCAAACTCGCTTATTCTACAAAGAAACTTGACACCAGTTCTCTCATTCAGTTGCAATGATTATCTCAGTATTTCAGTCAAGCCACCAAACAATGGTGTGATGCACGTGGAGCAAGGTAAAACCTGTTATGGTCTTGTTAAAGAGATATTTGGTTACAATCGGCCTGAAGGAGGAAACAGCAGTGCGGTCCTGCTGGTGAAGATCACTAATAAATTCCCCAAAAAACAAGATTCTATGAGTAGGTTTTTCCGCCATTATTTGTATCTTCACAAGGCTGTTGTTGGGCAAATACAACCAACACAGCTTGACTTAGTTGAAAGTACAAGCATCCGGTGTTTGTTAGCATATAGAAAACTTAGCTCTTTCACTTTTAACATACCTTCAGAAGGTATTATTCTAACACCTGTATCGCGCACCCCCATTCTTGACATCAGTAGCGATTAAAACCAAACAGAGTCATGCTATCCAAGAGCTTCTGCCTTTCTTCCATTTCTTTTGACTGCTTCTCGAATTCTATTGTAAGCTTGGTGATATGTTTGTCTTGCTCCGCAATCTACAAAAAATGGAAATCATTGTCAGCTATCAGTATTTCAAGACCAAATAGGCAAGAGCAACTCAAGATAAGAACAAAAAGACAAACCTTTCGCAAAGATTCAGCCAACTGGGATTCAGCCTTCTTCTTCTCTTTGCCCAACTCCTCAAACTTGGGTAGATTGACAGTAGGCTTATCGACTTGAGTCTTTAAGTCTTTGGTTTGACGATCAATTTTGTCATATTTGGACATCCAGCTTTCCAGTTGAGTTTGGAGCTCGTTCAATTTGGATTGCAAGGACTTGTTCTCTTGAGTGCGCTTTTGTAAGGTTTGAGTGAGCTCAACTACCTTGTTTTCCAGCTTGTATGAGACTTCTTTAAAATGAACAACCAATTTAGCCTCTTGTTTTAGAGCTAGAAGCTCTCGTCGTGCCATCCGCTTCCGTTGGAGAGATTGGATTAATATAACTTTTCTGATCTCAATGTCATACTTCTTGATCTTGATTGCATCAGTCAGACACGACTGACTAGCATGAAGTAGCAGGCTTGTGACTCAATTCTAGCTGTTGAGCTAATATATGCTACACAGCCAGCACGTTGTTTGAACTTTGGGAATGATTTGTTTCTCCGTAATGAGAAAAAGTACTTCGTTTATTGCTTAACAACAAGAGAAAGAAACAGTAAAACAAGCAGAGAACATGTTGTAATACATAGATGGTCAGAGCATAGCATGATAGAGAGGGGTTACATATACTAAAGGGGGCAATATAGGCATTGCGGGTCACAAGAAATGAAGATTGTCAATACATTTGTCATATTTACAGCTCTTCTTCTGAATCATCATCCATGTCTTCGTTGTTGTTGTAGTTGTCGTCTGTTGAGCCACTTGAATCATCATCAATAAAAGTCTCATTGTACAAATCACCTGTTTCACCCTCAGGCAACAGCTCGTCTTTGGATTGATCGGGGCTTGGTCCGTCTAGATCGATTCCTTCATCTTAATCTTCATCTACATCATCGTCCTCATGGTCGTTGAATTCAGCTTCTTCGGTATTTCCATCCATGAGACCGTATGCTTCAAGGACACCATCGAGGTACTTATGGGTAAATGCTTTATCGAGGAGTTTTTCATCGGGAATTTTGAACTTTTTGGGGAGAAGTGATTTGCTGGCATCTGGAAGGAAAGCAACACTTTCAATATCAGGAATTATGTTTTGCTGAGCTGTGGTGAGCTCGTCAAACCAGTGTGGGCAGTAAAAGTCGATTGGAAGTCCGCTTGGTGGAGTTTGATAGCGGGATGCAACAGGCTCTTTGGGGAGGAGTCGGACTCGGCGACGAGATGGAGCAGATTTTCCATCGGTCTGGGCTGCCTTGAGCATGACTTGATCTAAGCGGCGGATGAACTTGCTGGCGTTTTTGGAACGGTATGGAAGGGTCTTGATGACAAATACATTCTTAGTTTCATGTCGTTTGTCATCACTGTGGGTTTCGATTTCCTTCAAGATTCTCTGGTAGCGTGGAGCGAGATTGTTCGTTACTGAGAATTCCCAACGTGATTTGCATAACTAGATATGGAAAAATTTAGCTGTCTAAAAGACCTTGGAAGCTTGTAAAACGTGAGACTTACACGTGCTTGATTTTGTTGAATAACTTTCATTGTGGCATCCTTCTTATTTTTCCCGGTCTCTTTTGCTTCTTTCTTGTAACGGTTGAGGGTGTGAAAAAAAACAAAGTGGTCAAAGGCTTGAATGAGGCACTCTTAATTGTTAATTTTGACTTTGTTGATGTTCATGTAGTTGTACGCTCCTGCAGCTGCAATTTGACGAAAAGAAGCTGGAGCACTGATTTGGCAGGCTGAGTTGTACAAGGAATCGGGATTTTGGTCAAGATTTGGGCTCCAAAAGCGCAGGCCAAAACGAACCAAAGCACTTTTGATGTAGTGTACATAGGAATCACTGAGGTGGCTGACAGACTTCACCACTTTCTTTTGACTGGAGGGGTTGCTTCCAAACCTTACTTCGTTTTGGGAAATCAGTGCTGGAGATGATTTGGCGGCCGAGACAGTTTCTAATTGGCCAACGGTATCAAAGTTGGCGTAGAACTCTTTCAGATGATGCATTGGCGTAGGTCCAGGAACTAAGTCTTTCTCAAGCAGGCCCCACAGCGTTTGTATGTGTATAAAGAGCAAAGCCTGAAACACATACATAGGTCAGCTATGTAGACAAAATTACAGTATTTGCTTTTGCTTACTTTTACCGTAGAAAATGCCTTAGGATAATTGTGGGTTTGCATCTGGTTCGGGTGGCATTTCGGAGTGGTTACAGCAGGTGATGCGGGTTTTCTGGTTGACTTTAACTTGGAAGTTTGAGTGTTACGGTTGGGTGTAGGTGTTTCTGGAGGAGCTGAGGCTGCATGAGTGGTTTGTTTCTTCTGTGTAGGCATGATGGGTTTGTTTCCCCGATTTCTTCTGGTGAGCTGAGGGTGAGGGCCTGTGGCAGGAACAATAGTAGTGGGGTTGTTAAGTTGAGTGTGTTGGATTTGGGATTGTAAGTTGGCTATGGTATTAGTTAAGTCGTTGTAAATACATTGGTGTTGTTGGTTTTGATGATGTACTACATTGTGCAGCATTTGGGCGAATTCGTCACTAAGGGGTAAACCACTGATGGCTGGATTTCTTTGAGCTAGTCCATTCACTTGATTGTTATATAGAAGAAGGGGATGTGGATCAGGGGAATCGGATGATGGACTTGAGGTTGATGATGGGTTCATAGTAGATATATGTAATATGCTATAACAAAAAATAGAAGGCGGATGAAAACTCACAAAAGGATAACTCGGAAGCTAGAGAATTGTAACACTAAAGGATGTCCTGCATTCGAATGGGGCCTTCTGAGATGGGTTGTTATAGCAAAACATGTGAGTTTCCAGATTGATTACTCACTTTGCCACTCCAAGTGTAAAAGAGATGGCAGCATGGTTTAGGTTGAGTAGGTTGACTGAGAAGCCTATATGATGCGTAACCTTGCGTTGTAGAATGGGTCAAAGGGAACTCTGTTATTTGCTACATATGTTTGTATTTACATACATAATGTATGTAAATTCCAGAAAAAACTTCACATGTCACTCATGTCAAACTTCCAGGTGACGTAACAGCAGAAACGTCAGTCAAATGCTCACTGTGATAAGGACCTGAGTTCAAGCCACACTCTTGACCACATTGAATAAAAATCATTTATTTAAATGATATCTATTTTTTACTAAAATTAAGTTATAATTTAATTAAAGAAAATCTTTGGAAAATTAATTTTCAAACATGCAATAAATGGATAAGGAACCATTTAGTGGCATAGTTTTCTTCTTGAAAATCCTGGAAGATCCAAGATTAACCCATAGTAATTTATAGTATAAAATTACACATAAATAAAGGTAAATCTTTATGTAAAGTATATTAATTATGCAGTAATGACTTATAAATTAATTCCCACATGTTTAATTCTCCAGGTCAAGCGCTTTCCCAAGCTCCCACCCCAAAGGAAGTTACATGTACATGTGATTCAGAATTATTTAGTTTAATCAAGAAAAATAAACATTGAATTAAATTAATTAATGCGAAATAAACATGGCATCATTTTAATTAAAAATTACACCATGCTTCCCTTCTTACCACGAACAGGCTGATCAGAATCACCTGTAAATATTGGCCCAATCCCCACTGTCAAATAAATTGCAGAGGGATTAATACAAATATTTTATCATTTAAGGAGGAGGTTTCTTCACCAAATTGAAGACATCCTCCCCCCATCAATTTTAACCCACAACATATAACTTATTATAAGCTAAAAAGGCGCTCACCTTCTCCTGTAAGTAAGGAGGACTGGCCTTTATTGATATACTATCTTAATTAGTTAAAATTCTTCAAACAAATTCCCCCCCAATTAATTAAATACATTTAATTGATTGGAAGAACCGTGTTTAAATCTGGTTAGCCCTTCAGAGGATTTATTTCCACAACTGAAGTTTTGGCAGCAGGGTAATAACCTATTTTTATTTGGGGCGTTGATAAACGCACGCCAAGCGCGCATGCCAACGCCAACCCGCACACCAATTTTTTTTGGCGTGCGGGGCCTACACGCCATTTTTTTTTGGTGTGTAGGGTCTAGACGCCAAAAAAAAAGGGCGTGTGAGACCCACACGCCAAAAATGGTGTGTGGTTCTCACACGCCATTTTTTTTTGGCGTGTGGGCCCCGCACGCCAAATAAAATTGGCGTGTGGGCCCCGCACGCCAATTGTTTGGCGTGCGGGTCCCTTGCTCACGTAATTGAATGGGAGGGCCCATTCGATTACGTGAGCAAGCCCTCCCAGCTGACGAGGTTATACAACCTCATCAGCCGGGAGGACTTCCTCCCGGCACAAGGCTGTATAACCTCGTCAGCCGGGAGGACTTCCTCCCGGCTGACGAGGTTATAAAACCTCGTCGGCCAGGAGGAAGTCCTCCCGGCCAACAAGGCTATACAACCTCGTTGGCCAGGAGGACTTCCTCCTGGCTGACGAGGTTGTATAACCTCGTCAGCCGGGAGGAAGTCCTCCCGGCCGACAAGGCTATACAGCCTCGTTGGCCAGGAGGACTTCCTCCTGGCTGACAAGGTTGTATAGCCTTGTCAGCCGGGAGGAAGTCCTCCCGGCTGACGAGGTTATACAACCTCGTCAGCCAGGAGGACTTCCTCCTGGCCGACGAGGCTGTATAGCCTCGCCGGCCGGGAGGACTTCCTCCTGGCCGACGAGGTTGTATCACCTCGTCAGCCGGGAGGAAGTCCTCCCGGCTGACGAGGTTATACAGCCTCGTGCCGGGAGGAAGTCCTCCCGGCTGACAAGGTTGTATAACCTCGTCAGCCAGGAGGGCTTGCTCACGTAATTGAATGGGCCCTCCCATTCGATTACGTGAGCGAGCGGGGACCCGCACGCCAAAAAATTGGCGTGCGGGGCCCACACGCCAACTTTACCTGGCGTGCGGGGCCCACCCGCCAAAAACAACAGCGTGTGGGTCTCACACGCCCTTTTTTTTTGGCGTGTAGACCCTACACGCCAAAAAAAAATGGCGTGTAGGCCCCGCACGCCAAAGAAAATTGGCGTGCGGGTTGGCGTTGGAGTGCGCGCTTGGCGTGCGTTTATCAACGCCCCGGAAAAACTGGGTTTCTTTATTAATGCCCTTAAATAACGTAATTTATTACCATTCCTCTGTCTGTGGAGGTTTTCCTCTTCCTTTCCATATGCCCGGGATTTAAAACACCCTGATTTATCAGAGCCCAGTTTTAATAAGGGAATTAAATCCTCTGCTCCTTGCAAGATACCTTAGAGGGATCTAAAACACCCCTGATTTATCAGGCCCCTCTGGTTCTAATTATATTAAATTTATTTAATATAATTATTATAACTTTGTCTCTTATTTTTACGCCTCAATTCCACATATTACATTGGAATTAAGAGTGCTACATATATCCCCGGAGTTCTTTAACTCTTTTTATCTTACATTGAACCACATGTAGCTAGAAGGAATCTTCCTTGGCATCATGTAGGCTGACAAGTTATTAGCTTTCATATATTTCATTGGTACACTCTTGATGTTAAATGGCTTAAATCATCCAAGAAAGAAGTTTTACACAGCAAAACATTATCTTAAATAAATCTATATGAAGTGCTCATCATTACTACATACTTCACTCCACTATTACTATTGTACACTTTGATCATCATCATATCATGTAATACTGTGTTCATCATTTTTTCCCCTCTTGAAGGGTTTTCTCACATATATACTCCACTCTGATTGTTGTCTCACCACATGAAATTTCTACCCCATACACCCTTTATGGCCTTTTACCCCAAATATTAGATTAATATTCTTCAAAGTACACTTTTATCAGACATTTTAGATATTATTGCCATTCACCCTCTTAAAAAACTATACCCCTCACAACTCCTCCTCAACTGCCCATACCTTAGAGGTATAAGGAGTCAGCTCATAGTACTAGCCAGTCTAAAATTATAGTAGAAAGCCACAAATCTCTTTCTCTTAGTGTTACACTCCTCCCCAGAAATAATATTCAGGAAGGTAGCTCTTATATCAGCACCTTTGTCATACCCTACATTAGTACTAGTGTAGGTATACATAACCCTTCCAAGATCTATGCTTCCCCTAGAGTAGTTCCACACCACTGGCAATCAGTTCTTGGCCAATGTTCTCAGTAGCAATGCCAAGCTTGCTTGCAGAACCCACAACAACCAAGCAGACCTGGTCAGCCGGCACAGCTCTGAAGACCCAGACATTGAGGGAGAATCCAATGATACAAAAGAATATGCCGGATACTTGGCCACTTCAGTAATACAGAAAGTTCCCAACAAACCCAGAACATCTTCCCATCAACCCAGAAAATCTAGCCCTCAACCACCTGCCCCTACCTTTCCCAAATTGGTGGACTCCCATGTCAAACAAACAACAAGCTACCACTATGACACTTGCATCATTGATGATACAACCTCAAAGAAGTCCAGGCTTGATAACACACATGGTGCTCTCATCCCTCAACAGGGACCTTCTTCCTCCCACCCACACCCGCCTCCAGTTCCTCTTGGTACAACTGACCCCAACTTCCCCAAACACCTATTCACACCACATCCAACTTCACACAAACAAATAACCACTGAGGACCTGTGTGGCCTGAAAATTACCCATAATCCAACAAATTTGGCTCCATCCAACTCCAATAGGCCTAAAAAAAGACCTCCTGGAGAAGTTGTTGCTCCTGCTCCTAGGCCTGCATGGGACCCTTGTAATTCCTAAACTTTCAACTGATTATCTATTGCTCCCACCTTTTAATAAAATTCATCCCTCTCCACCTTTCCAGCCATGGAGCTGTTTGTACCTGGGCCTCTTCTTCCACCTTCAGTGGCCAATGACTTGAACATCAACCTGACTGGTGGGATTGTTTGGTCCATGTATTCAGCACAGAAAATGCTGAACAATATAGCTTTCATCCTTAGCCATCTCCCCTGCATGATCTCTGGCCATCAGCCAATGCTTCCTGTGTCCAAGGAGAAAGTTTGGAATAAAATTCAGACCACTCTCAAGGCTTGTAAATCAGGTAAACATATACTGAATTCCCATGTTTTCATGGATTCACCTGCTGATATTCTTCTGTCACTCAGAGAAGATTCTCACCACTTCTGGGAACTTATCTCTGATAACTCAAGATATGGTCAAAATGGACCAGATTGCCAAATTTGAGAATAACAAATCAACTACATCAATCAACAAGGTCCAGACACACACCCTAGCTTCCAACTTGGTGTCATACATTTCCCCTTCTGATTGTGCATATTCTGTTAGACTTCCGCCATGCTCAGAAGAGGGCTTATATCTTTCTTTTCTCTTTTTATTTCCAGAGTGTTCCACAGCCCACTAGGCCCCCACTCTAGGCCCCTTTTCACCATATGTATTTCATCTGTTCCCACATGAAATACCAACCTCACTTAGTTCTGAGACCTTAGTTGTCAGACCTGCTCCTTTGGAGACTTCTGGTCAGCTGTTCTGAGTCCCTGAGAATTCTGTGCTCTTGATTTTCCCAGCTTGCTCATTTCCCTCATCAGGCCTCTGGCCACATTTATTTTATATTCACGGCTCAAAACAGCGCTGCACCAGTGCTGGGCACTGCAACACCTTGAAAACGCTGCCAAACACTGGGAACCTCTACCAATGGATGATTCCAAAGTGCATTTGGCTCACCTTGGGTTTCAACGTACTTATGCAAACCTGGGAGCAGGGACTTCTGATTCATCCAACCACAGCAGTGGAATCACTCTCTTGTTGAAAAAATTTGTTGGAGAAATATCAGTGTTGGCTTAAATTTGTGGGATCAAGGATCAAATGAGACTGCCAAAGAATTCAAAGCTTCAAAAGTGGTCCAGCAAAACCACCAAAAAAATTCAGATGCTAGATGGACTTCTTGTCTTTGGTCCAACAATGGTGTTCAACTCCAAGAAATCAACCCCTGCCCCAACATCTAACTCAGCAGCATTGTTGGAATTTGGGGCCAATGTTCTGAAAAATAAGGTCAATAGTGGAACTACTTTTCCGATGCCACACAGCACTTTAGATAATATGCACTTGTACTTCCTAGGATTCCTGTGTTGGATGGGTTTCAAAAGAATTGGGGGGATGGACTCCCAGTAGTAGACTGGCAAAAATCCCATAGAGAGTTTCACTATCATTTTGCTACACACCACCTTTTCCACCTTTTTTCTCAAGACATAGAGATTTCTTTGTCCCATTTTTCCTTCTGAATTTAATTTTTATCTAGTTCTCTAACCAAATATTCCAAACATCTCTTGTATATATATAAATATCTGACTAATAGCTGTTTTCTCTCCACTAACTAAATATTACAACATATATCTTATCTCATATCTGTGTTATTGACATGGATATTGTGCTACATCCTATCTTTTGTTCTGAATGTTATATTAATCTATATCACTAACTAATTATTCAAAATATCTCTATTGTTTTTGTCAGCTGGCAAGTAAAACATAGTCACCCCTAGACTGGCCAACATATTATTTTATTACACCATCTGCAATTTCCTCAAGTTTCACATTTGTTTCACTCATTTCATTATTAACATACTTTACATATGCTTGTATTTAGTCAACCTCAGCAAGCCTCATATAAAGTTGTACCCTCTGAACTCTCTTGATCCCCAGACTTTCAGAAGAGAAGATAATAATAACATACTTTTCAGCAAGCCTCACATAAAGTTGTACCCTCTGAACTCTCTTGATCTCCAGACTTTCAGAAGAGAAGATAATAATAACATACTTTTATTTACCCATTCCTCTTGAGCTTGAAGATATATCAACAAATCACTACTTCACATCTTGCTTGACCCATTTAAATCTACATATCACTTTCTGGATCCTCAAGCCTGAACTTCTCAAAACTTATCACTGGCTGGGAGTAAACTCTGTGGATCAAGTTCAACCATCTAGGACTCAGAGCCACTGGTCAATTCCAGTAAACTTCCATTGAATGGATTTTCAACCTCCCTGGAGTAACCCACCACTGACAGTTTTCACCATCTAAATTTTTGTTAAAAAAATCCCTTCTCTCTATCACCAACTGAATCTTAAAATTATCTCTTATCTCTTTTCTGAGATATTGATTATGAAATTAATCAATCATCTCATGACTTTCACTCACTGTGTCAACAAACTGGAATCTACTCCACTTAAAGTGGCTTGTACAGTAAGGAATAAGATAGTATAAACACTTGATAATAAATGTAATAATGATAAGTTTGTATATCAATCTAATACTTTGGTGTTATATGAGCACTAAGTATTAGATAATAATAGGTTCTGAGCCTTCTGCCAAACCTCTGATAGGGACAAGGTTCCACAGAAGGGCTAACCAGATTATAACACAGTTCTTCTGATTAAATTTAAGGTTATTTATTTTAATCAGGGGATTTTTGGAGTTTTAACTACTTTAAAATAGTTATAAGGGAAAAAGGCCAGCTGTATTTGTATGAAACTCTGGCTGATTATCTATAAAATTCCAGGTAGTTTAACTAGTGTCCAAACTATAAACAGAACTCCTTATGATTTTTAGATTTCATATGCAATCCATTCAATCAGGAGAAGACTAAAAGCTAACCTTATAGGTTTGGATATCTTTGGTATTTTTAAGGAAGGTGTAGCAATATAAATTGCTAATAAGCAGCTGCCACACACTTAAGCTGATTGGCTACTTTCAGAGGTGGTTAGTTATGCAGAAACTGCTTTATAAGGAATAGATCAAGGCCAAGGATGGGGAATTATAAGGTAAATTGAGAATGATTCCAGCAAATAAAGGTGGGTTGGATAATAAAGGGTAACACTACTCTCAAAGTAGGAGGAGAATATTTGGGGTACTTACTAATGTTGTACTGGGGAAAATTCTAAGGAAACAATCCTAGTCCATTAATTGCCTCCTTTTATATTCTAGAGGTCCCTAGGGGAAGGTTCCAGAATTTCTTTATGAATTCTGCTCTAATATATTACAATTAAAATTTACTGTGATGTAATGGTAAATGTTTTATATTGAGCACAGTATTGTCTATGTCCCCATGACCTCATGACATGTATGTATAACCAATCACATCACAGGACAATTCTTATAAGAGAATAATACTGGGAAATTGCCACACACTTTGTTGATTTCATTCTTATTAGCATAGATTCAATATTCTTATATTTATGCAAATAGGTGATCTATGTGTATGTTAAAAGCTGATGGAGGATTCTATATGTTTTGCAGTGCTCTTGGGTACCTGGAAGCGCTTGAGGGATGAACTGACCAGGCTAAAATGTATGTATTATTATTTATTAAATATTGCATATATTTTAACCAAATTTACCATAATTTTATGTGAAAATTTTGATCAGTAATTAAGAGGTGTGTAAATATTGGATATTCCAGGAATTTAAAAAATTCAACTATCCCAATGAAGGATCATCTGTCCATTAATTCTATTTTTGAAGATGGATGTTCCTAGGATTTTCCTTATTTAAATTTTAATGGGTATTAAATAAAATAAAAGATTTTTCCTTTTATTGATTAGTCTTAAGGGTAGCGTGACCTCAAGGTCTTGTTCTCAAGACTCCAAGTTCCAAGACTATCTTTTAATTGATAAAATATTGGAAAATTTGTATAATTGGTTATGTCAAAAATCCGTGTGGTTCTTGCATAAAAGTAATAATAATAGGTAATAATTTTATTGAAGGTAATAAAAATTCCACATTGGGCTAAAAATTTCCAAACAGGTTTTAGTATATTAATAATTATGTATTATTTATTTTTTGTAATATAATATTTGCCATGTATTATTGACAGGTGTTTTACTCATGTACTATGCTGCTACAACAGTATTGGATTGGTTAATTCCCAATCAGGCCACAAATGTCCAAAAAGGGTTTGATTTTTTTTGATTACACATGTATTATTGTTTTTACATGATAATACATATGTTTTAAGCTATTGTATTTGTCTTGAATTGTTTATGGAAATTTTACCTATGTATTTGATACATCATTTAAATTATGACATGAATGTATGTGTCAGCCTGCTACTAATTCAGAGACATCCTGACTATAGCAAATTATACCAATATACAACTTATATTCTTAATTTATTCTCAAAAGAATGCACACCTTACGTCTTTTGTTTCAAAAGAAATTATTAAAACAAAACATATAACACAGAATATAGATATAACTTCTACAGTATAAAGAAAACTTAGAATATTATTTCATATTCTGAATCTAAACGTAAATTGACCTAGGGTAGCTCAGCAAAAGTACCCCGTAATTATTACTCCTTCATATCCCTTCACAAGGCCTTCAAGTTTTCATATCACTTAAAGATCTACATAACCTTAAATATATGCTAGTAGACTATGTAATTAAGGTTATTAGAGTTTGGGAATGATGCATAAATAAGGTTTACATCATCATTTCTATAGTTACATGTACCTGGCACCTGTAATAAAAGCCACAACCAACAATGTGGGCATACTTTTCCTACTAAGGCCAAGATAGCCCAATTTGTTGGTTGTAAATAGACTACTGGTCCAAAAGGAAGGAAGAAACAAAGTTATTCACCTTACTGGGAATATTAAACTACTTTGGGCCTTTTGAAACATGTAACTAAGCCCTACCATAACCAAACCAGTTATACAGGTAACTAGGGCTTAGTAGAAGACTATACTGGGAAAAATAGAGCTTCTTCTTTGGCCCCAAGGGCACAGAATGGATATCTAAACAGAGCTTCCTTCCCATGAAATGATATCCCCATCTCCATTTACATTTACCAGCTTTTACCATCTTATAAACCAGTCTTATAGCCTGTTACATAGTGTAGTTTCTGCTTGTTTTATACCTGAATTTCATCCAACCACCTGTTTTCACCTGTTTCAGCACTCAACCATCACCTGTTACCCAACCTTTTGAGTGCTTCTGGACCATCTACAACCTCCTGAAGAATCCCTGATTGGAAATAGAACCAGTAAGTCTATTTCCTCCAATCCTTCAGTAGTTATTGTCTAGGTGTACTCCTTGTTCAAAGGACTAGACTATCAGGTACTCAAATTACCCCCTGTTCACTCAGGTCCTGATTATTTTAGAGGGCACAGTAAATACCACTGGAACTCAGGCCCCTCTGTTAATAAAAACTTTAAAGTTTTATTTCTTTCACCTTTTTTACCCACTTTCCACTGCACAACCTGCCTCTGTTTTTACCTTGCACCCTGTGTAGCTAGAAGAATCCGGTTCTTGGCATCACATAGGCTGAAAATTAAAGTAATAATATCTCTTTAACATGTAATAATGAATTATTTTTATTTATGTTCTGTTATTTCATTTACTAGTCTGGTTGTCTCTGAAATGGTAGCAAGCTTACAAATGGTATCCTTTGAGTAACAATGAATTATTTTTATTCATGTTATATTATTTTATTTTCTATTTGGGGTGTCTCTGTCTGAAATGTTTAGCAAACTGGTGGAATGTAGGACATTGAAGCTGGATGAAATGGGTTCTTGATCCCCCAAAGAAGTCTGATGTAATCCAGCTAACCAGATTCAGTGATGTGTAATGAATTGGTTGTTTATTATGTGTTCTATGTGTTTGATTTGTATTATATGTTCTATTGGTTTTACTTGGGTTAGATTTTTTGCTGAACTTATTGATTTCATTAGGTCTAGTGGGAATTTATCTTGCTTGGGTTATATGTTATGTTTTGTATTGATTTCATTATTTCTAGTGGGAATTTGTCTTACTTGTGTTATATGTGTTGTTTGAACTTATTGAGTTCATTAGGAGGTATTAAATTATCTAATCAACTGGTTTTAAAAATCCACCATTTTTAAAAACAATGAATATCAATAGGGGGTATCAAATATGATCAAATCCACCATTATCTAATCAACTGGTTTTGAAAATCCAACATTTTTCAAACCAATGGATATCTGTATAAAACAATTCAAAATTATCAAAAGTGGAATTTTGTTGAAAATCCTAATTCACTGGTTTTAATTGTGGATTTGGTCATATTTGATACCCCCTAATATAACATGATTCATAATTCTCAAAAGTGAAATTTTGTTGAAAAACCTAATTCACTGGTTTTAATGGTGGATTTGGTCATCTTTGATATCCCCTATTATGTCTAGTGGTAATTTGTCAAATATGTGACTATTATTTGTCTGGGAGGTATTTATTGCAATATTGGAGTAGATTCAATTGTTTTTTTGGAATTATTAGTTCCACTTGTTTTATTTGTCTGGTATTTATTTGTTCATTGGATGTGTTATATTATATTATTCATTTTATCTAGATGAATGCTCATGTGTTTATTGTGCATGATGTTTTTTCATTATTTGGTGTTTTATATTCTTTGGATATGTGGAATTTGTAATTATAATATTTTTATTTGTTTGATTTGAATCAATGAAATGTTTTGTCTTATTTTTCCCTTTCCAACAAGCCATCTACCATTACTATAGCTTGTATTTTGCCCAAGTTGCTAATTAGTCAGGATGGTCCACCTTTGACCTAGGACAGGTCAATTTTTCACCCTTGCTATACCTTATGGGGAAGCCCAGGGAGTGTTATACAGCACTACCCCTTACAAGCAGAGGGCATTTGGCATAAGGGTACTTTGATTAACAGTTGAAACTTATAAATAAGCAAAGGGTGCATCTAAAACCTTAATAATAGCAGAAAAAAGGGGCAATATTATATTGTCAAAGTATAAACCATAGAATATTAAAAAATATGGTCCTCTGAATATAAATTGGGAATTAAAAGCTGTTCTTGAATTATCCTTGGAGCTGGGGGGACTTTATATATATATATTTGATTTTCTTGCCTGCGCCTTTTGGATTTGGGCTTCCACAATTTCATGTGACATGTACTCAGTGGCTGACATCAATGATGTGCAAGATTCAATTGTTATATTGGGTTCAGAGTGGCTACAAATAAATCATTTAGGGATCAAAGAGTGAAGAGTAGTTGAAGGGGAAATGCAGTCTAGCCAAGCAGCTGCTGGACTCTTGTGAAATAGCCTGGAGACTTTAGGGAGAGGAAAGGGAATTGTGGGGGTCAGCTTGACTATCACACATATCCAATGATTATCATTGAAAAATGCTAAGAAGATGGCTGGCAAAGTTTTAGGGTCCAGGGGAACTGTGGCGGGAATACATGTTGTGCTCCCCCCAGTTCTACTAAGGAAGGCAAATGGCCGGTTATACAAACCCTAACCCTCATTGGGGGCATGTGCGACCGCATGCCAGAGCCTCATGAATTTGCCCCATTCTTTGCCATTGCCAGCAAACACTTGCTTGCAGTTTGTAACAATGTTCCAATTGATGTGCCACATGCACAAGTTTGCGGATGCATTGATGAAGTGCTTTGAGATAGAATTACGCAGTGCCGATTCCCTGTCTGTCACAAAGACCTTTGGCGCGTGGTCAGCGTCCCATATAGATCTATGGGTATCACACAGGCACCGGAGTACAGTCAGTTTCTGATGAGAATAGGTGATTAGTCAAATATACCACCCACTTCAACTTATCAAGAGCCCATGAGTAGGCCTCATTCTTCTCGTTTCGCATCAAACAAAAACCAATCGAAAAACTGTGATTGGTTGCAGTTTGGCCAACCACATGCAGCAGGGGGTAGTTGTTCAGGTTCGTCTTGTAAGTGCAGTCAATGTTGACCACATGGTGGAACCTGCAAGCAAGAAGCAACAATCCTGGGTGCGCAAACCACAAGTAAAGGAGCTTGGCGTCTGTGTCGTAAATATCCTCGTGTGTCCAATTGGATTCGTTGAGGCAACGTAGGAGTTACTTGATTGGGGTTTTGCCAGCCCTCTTCTCTGCCCTCAGTGCCTCCTTTGTGTTGTATATCGTTATGTTGGTTACAAACCTTCCCTCACTGCTAGTAAGGAGTCTAGCAATTGCCTGGGGTTGCATTCCAAGAGACGATAAGCAAGCAACCTCAGTTTGGCCTTCGACAGAGAGCTTCTTGTGGATGACCACATGTTCCAGATTGATTGGACCATGATTGTGCTCAATCGTCTTTTGGCATTGGAGTTCCCATGGTGCATCCTTGAGTTTTACTGAAGTTGGTTTGTGGCCGGATATTTTGAAGCAGCACCCCAGTCGCTTATTCCTAGATTCGAAACCGGATAGCATCAACTGAGGTTTGGTCTTCCCCGGCAACTGTGCATGCAAAGTAGATGTTCTTGTCCCGCTTGGAAGCACAAACTTTCAGAGCGTAACCATGCTCGTGGGCCCAGGTGGTGACAAAGTGTTTGAGATCAGTGACACATGTGAAAAGGAATTCGGGTGGTGCATCCATTGCATCTGGAAACACAAGCAGTTCAGCCAGTCTGCCTAAAGTGGGAGAATTAAGAAACTAGAAGAACTTACTGCCAACTGAATAATCATAAGATTGGCGGCGGGTAACATTGCGGTGGCCAGCGGTGAATGTCCTAAAGGATTGAGCGGGTATTTTACGGGAAGATTGTGTAGGTAAACATTAGGTCTTGGTAAGATGAAAACAAAGGGGAGAAATATTTGAAGACTCACCTTCAACCACAGGTTGAGGGACTTGAGGGCTGAAAGTTGCTTGGGGAAACAGTTGAGGGCTGGGTGGTGCAGGTTGATACCTGCCGGGAGATGTAGCCGTGACCCTTGGGTATTTTACTGGGAGATTGTGCAGGTAAACATTAGTTCTTGGTAAGATGAAAACAAAGTGGAGAAGTATTTTTTCAGCCACCAAGATATTACATGTATTATGTAACATGTAATAATATAACATGTAATACTTGAAAACTGCAAACTTGAATAATTATTATTATTCTTTACTTTTATTATTTTTTATAGTCTGAACAAAATGGAATTTAGACCTTATCATTTTATCAAATGATACAATAGTCTAACAGTTAGAGACTGGCTCAGTAATATCTGTTATTGACATAAGGACCCGAGTTCAAGCCACACTCATGACCACATTGAATAAAAATCATTTATTTAAATTATATTTATTTTTTACTAAAATTAAGTTATAATTTAATTAATGAAAATATTTGGAAAATTAATTTTCAAACATGCAATAAATGGAAAAAGAACCATTTATTGGCATAGTTTTCTTCTTGAAAATCCTGGAAGATCCAAGATTAACCCATAGTAATTTATAGTATAAAATTACACATAAATAAAGGTAAATCTTTATGTAAAGTATATTAATTATGCAGTAATGAATTAATTCCCACATGTTTAACTCTCCAGAGCAAGCGCTTTTCCAAGCTCCAACCCCAAAGGAAGTTACATGTACATGTGATTAAGAATTATTTAGTTTAATTAAGAAAAATAAACATTAAATTAAATTAATTAATGTGAAAATAAACATGTCAGCCACTGAGTACATATCACAGTACCTGACATGTACCACGTAACTGCAAATATTATTAATTATTATTATCTCTAATAATAATTACTATTCTTATTGATTATTATTACTATTTATTTATTCTAAATGACACATGTAATATTAATTATTATTATCTTTAATAATAATTACTATTCTATAGATTATTATTATTATACCTTCATTATTATTACATTAATATTAATATTATTAAAGTACATTAATTACATTAATTAATATAAATACTTTAATAATATATTCATTAATAACTCATGAATAATTCTGGTTAAGCTATGTACTCCTGTTATACAAGATACATAACTTGTAGGCCCTTTGCCCTCCTTTCACGTGAAATATCCAGAGTAACAGATGTCACTCTTTCCCCTCTGATTACACCCACATTCCTTAACATTGGAACAATTCACGTATAAGATATATACTTTAATATCTTATTAATAAAAGAACTTATTAATATTATAATAATTAATACTTATAAGATGTACCAATAATAAATGACATCATTATAAGTTAATAACCTTATTAATATTAATAACAGATCAATTAATACAAATGTCATGATGTGATCCAATCCCACTAAGGACTACTGATCAAAGATGTGTCCCATAACACAGCCTTAGTAGAAATCACATCATAAACATTAACAGATCCTCCCAAAAGGATCTGTCTTGCCCTTGAAGTTCCACAGTACCTCCCAGGTCATGGAAGCGCTCACAGTTCCCCCCTGAGGAACTCTTACAATATATAAACAGACTGTAAACAGTTGTTTATTCCCCAGAGAATATTTAGAACACAACAGCACAGTACATACCTTAGAGTTATTTACCTTGCTTAGTTCCCCATTCTCCAACAATCCCCCAATTCTGGATAATCTATAGTTTAATACTGTTATTACCTCAAGAATTGGCCACAACCTACCTTCAATAAGGTAGTCACCACAAACCCAAGTGAGTATCTCCTTGGATGCCTATTAATACTTTGTATTGATTTGGATGCGCCTAATTAGAGCAATTAGAGCAAGCCTCTCAGACAAGACTTACTGATTGAGAAAGTACCTTTTTATAGGACTTAAACATTACCCAAACCACTTTACACCATCAACCTAACTCAGTTACAACCATTAACCACGGTTAGTTCCACACCCAGGCTGACAATTGGGGGTCTGGCCTTTATTTATCCGTGATTTTTTCACCCTTTAACCCTTAAAAATCATCACTAACACCTCCTTACCTTTTTATTTTTCGTGCAAATGGCCCTTTGATAGATGCCAGAAATTATCTGTGACTTTAAGAAGAATTCCAACCTATTTCAGCAAAGATATTATCAATTGGACAACCCAGAAAATATCATCACGTCACAACTAGTGATAAAAACTGAAGTCATAGAGGGAGAAGATCAGTTTTACAACTGCACCTGGACTAAAATTAAACAACTTAGACTCACTAATACTTATTCTCCTGACGGCACTTTGCTTAATACTGAAGAATCTGACGTATCAACCAAAGAAGAGCACACTAAAATTGTCAGGAAGGAAATTAGATCAGCTTTAGAAGAAGGAAATCCACCCTTTAATGATATATACTGTGATATAATTTCTTCTAACATTACTTACGTGTCTGTTGCCCCCTTTTTGGATTGTGACCCTCCAGAAGTCCCTAGATATCTCCTTAGAAACAGTAGAAGGAACAAAGATCCAAGATTGACTGCTTTTAACTACAGGAGAAATATAAAATCATAAAAAATACCGCTTGTTTTTCTATATTTCTTATCTATAAAATTCTAAATTGCAATAAAAACAAAGTCTGTTTCCCAAATTTGAGTCTAAGAAAAAATAAAAAACCCTACAAAAATTGAGAAAAACTCAAAATTATAAAATAAAAAACATGTAAAAAATTAAATACCAATATCTAGCTGAAGATATTGATCAAAAAACAAGAAAAAAGAGCCTGTTTTATAATAAAATCCCTTCAAAATTCTACGTTCTAGTAGATCCACTACTCATAGAGAAATTCTGAGTAGACCATTCGAACCGCAGTAGTAGAGTTACACTACTAAAATCTCGTTTCCTTAATCTCTAGAGCCTCCATTCCCAAGGCACTAGTCACATCATCCCTACAAATCCTCCTCAATCACGAATTACATAGTGGTAATACACACAGTAACCGCATACAAGTGGTAATACACACCGTAGTACATACCGGGTGTATATTATACTATACATACGTGATCGGAAGATTGATCTTCTAGGATTATCACGTGATACATACTGTATTCCCCGGATATTCCAGGATCTACAGTATACATACGTGCGCCGACGCACTTCTGGAAGTTCCAGCATACACTCTACAGTGTACTACACGTATAAGACCCTTATATCCGATCATAAGAATCGTTGACGATAGACTTTCTCACTCAATACTTGAGCTATCAAGGTGTTTAGTAGATCAAAATAACGAGAAAAATCAGCAGAATACAACTGTCTGATCCATTCCATTATTACACATCAAGAACAGTGTGTATTAGCCCCGTCGAGACTTTTTCACCTTACAAATCAGGTTTAAGAGTAACTCCGTGATTTGTACATAATAAAAGAGTGTACATCAACAAAATTAACAGTGGTTTAGATCATTTTTGATCAAGTTTACACATTATCTCTCACCCTGAAAGGAAGACTAATCCCCTTTCAGGAATATCTCACAAATCACGTCGAGTCTCTCCGTGATTTATCAAAAATAAAAATAAAATTAGTGTAAACTAATTAAATCAACTGTAAAACAGATCATTTGATCAGTTTACATCTACTTTCTCCCCCTGAAAGGAAGCATAATCCCCTTTCAAATACATCTTACAAATCACGTCGAGTCTCTCCGTGATTTGAACACATAAAAACAAATAAAAATAACAAATTTAACTGTCAAACAGATCAATTTGATCAGTTTACATCCACTCTCTAAACCTGAAAGGAAGACTAATCCCCTCTCAGGCACATCAAACTAAAAATTCAGCTCATTTTTTGTCATTTCCACCTGGAATTTTAGACATAAAAGCAGCCTCCTTTCAAGTCTTGTCATACTCACAACAATCAACTTGATTTTACCGCATAAAAATCATAGTACAACTACTATTACTCTCAATAAAGTAACCAATTCACACTACTTTATACCGCCTTTCTCTATAAAACAATAACCCTTTTAAGCCCTCTTCAAAGAACAATTCTGAAGAGTAAGCAAACATCTTTAAATCAGTAAAAATATAACACATTTTTACTAATTTTATTTTGTTTTTAGTGTCCACCAACGTAGACAAACTCACCCCTGAGTTGGATATCTTGAAAGTGCCTGACAAGACCACTACAGCCCGTGACACTAGAGAAACCTCTGAGATTACCACTAACAGAGAAGCCTCTGTTACTCCATCAGACAAGTCATCTGGTGAATTAATCTTTACAACTTATTTCCTTATTAAAAAACTCCTACTAACAAATTTATTTACGCATTTTTACCATGACTCCTCCTTCCCTTAGATATAGAGGTTACAATGGCCGCACCAGAGAGCCAGAGCCAGGACTTGGATTTCCACCAGCGTCAGTTTTGCCCCCTGGCAAACAAGAATCCTTAAATAAACTTATTTACAGAAGCAAAAAGACTGATCATAAGTCAATTTCCTCTGATTCTAGTAACAGCAGAAGAGAAATTCGAAAGGTTTTATTACAGGATGAAGGAAAACAAGTATTGGTTAAAGGATGTAAGGAACAGGAGCAGCTTCAATGCAGTGAAAGCCCATCTAAGCTACTGCCAGGAGGATTTCCGTCAAATGGTCAGCCTCAAAGGGCTACCAGCAACCCTCTACCGCACAAAGGATTGGAATCCTCTTCATTTATCTCCAGGAATCCTTTTCTCTCCCCCCAATCCTTCCAACACTCCAATCAGAACCCAAAATCCCCGTGGTCCCAAGGGCAGAAATGTCAATTCCAGACATCCCAGGAACACAGGGAAGAATACCCAATGGAGAAACCAGATTTATTCAGAGATGGTACGCCTAGGGAGTTCCTTACAAGGAACTTACCAACATCTAGAGCAAGGCAAAATAGCCCGTCAAGAGCGCCAGATGGAGGAATCCCCATAAATTGTACAAGTCCCCCATCTTCTAGTCATAACATTAGAACACAAAGTTCCCCATGTGTAGTAATTAATGACTCAAACAATTCTGCCTGTACCCCTGAACAACATCAACAAATTACCACATTTCAACATGTAGTAAATGCTATGAACAATAGTAACAAAGCTCTGTCCAATGATTTACAAGAATTATGCCGTAAAATTATGAGAGCCACAGATGAGCAGGTGAACTCAGAAGATAGTACATTATATCTTATTCAACAGAGGTTGACTGAAATGGATACAAAAATTGATATGTTTAATGTAGAATTGGCTGACCATTGTAAGACATTTAGTAAACAATTGTCTAATTCTATAACCAGAATTGATGACTGGGTTGAAGAGCAAGGTAATTCCAACCAAGATCTTGTTAAGAAAGTGGAACAATTGGAATTAAAAATTAAGAATTTACAGTCAGATACTACTAATAAAGTAGATTCTCAATTTAGAACCTTTGAAGATGTAGTGAACAGAATTGAGAAACAGTTCACATGTGTTACGTCAGAAATGACCAAAAACAACTCAGATATCATGCACAAGTTGGAAGAACTCCTGACTAGAGATGCCCAACCAAGAAGCAGACATGATACTATTAATGAAATTGGAGATGACAGTCAATCTATTCCTCCAGTCATTACAACTCAATTGGCCAATGTGACCCCTTTACCTTTACAGAGTACCCAGATTGAACCAAGCAGGGATCAAACTGCTACACCAACTCTTAATAATCAACAAATTAGAGTGGCCACATCCACCATTAATACTTTGGATGAAGACAAGGCCATCCACAAATTAGTGTTAGCAGGTCTGCCAAAGACTAATGAGTGGCTAACCTTTTCTGGAGTGGGAGAAAATGACCACTTCAAATTTATTGATTGGATTGACAACTTGAAAGAAGACACTAATGCCCCTGATCAAACTATATGCTCAAAATTGAATTCAATTCTTACTGGAGTTGCAAATTCATGGTATAATTCTAGGAAAACAGAAGTACCTGGCAATAAAAATTGGTTATTCTGGAAAAAGGAAATCATTAATAAATTTAGCACTCCTGAATGGAAGAGAAAAGTGAAAACCAACTTCAGAAGAAGCAGATTTGACATACTGAGTGATGTAGAACCATCTGATTGGGTTACACAACAAGTGAACAGAATTAAAGCCATTGAAAGAGATGTAGACAATGCCTCTATTAATGATAAATTACTTGGACAATTAGATCACAATACTGAGTACATGATGCGTAGAGTTCTTCAAAGTGACAGTGATTTAACTGAATTCATTAATCAACTGGAAAGTCTTGTCAATGTTAAAAGAAAAGACAAGAAAGAAAAGTATAAATCTGTCAAAAGAGATAATTATAAAGATTCCAAGAAATCAGACCAGAAGGAAACCAAAGATACTTCTGAGAAAGAAATTACGTGTTATGAATGTGGAAAGAAAGGACATAGATCCAATAAATGTCCCAATAAGAAATCTAGTAAGAAAGTACACTGCATTGAAAATATTGATGATAACTTGGTCCCAATTAATGATGATTCCCAGTCTAGTATAGAATCTTTGCCAGATGACTCTGATTCTGACTCCCTTGATTCTGATTCTGCCATTCATAGTACTCATGCTATTGTTTCAAAAGAAGAATTAATCATATCTAATATTTCTAAAATGGAAGATAAATCCAAAACTATGAACATTACGAAATTACACTTGTCCAATGAGATACATTCTGGAAAAATACATAAGACTGGTGGTACTAATATCACTAATATAATATGTAACAAGTTTAAAATTAAATGTTTAATTGATGGAGGAGCCTTCTGCTCTATTATTGGTCCAAATTTATTAGATAAGATATTACCACAATGGAAGAAAGAATTAATCCCCATTAATTCTGAGAAGTTCTACAGTTGTAACAGCAAATTAAAACCACTAGGTATTATAAAATTAGATATTATATTCCCTCATAACAGGCAAAGTATTCAGATTAGTACTGAATTAATAGTTATGGAAGATTTCAAAATGAAATACATCATTTTAGGAAATGATTATATCATTAACTATGGAATAGACGTAATAGATTCTAATGGAAGATATTTTACCTTCAGAGGTGACCTTATGAACAAGTTTGAACTTGGCATAAGTGACAAAATGAACCTGGAACAACTTGAATGTAATTCTATTAATAATTCTAACTTTGATAATACAATATTGGAAGCAAAGATTGCTGAAACTTTAGATGATGAGCAATTAAAGGAACTGAAGACTTTGTTACATAGAAAGAAACTTGCATTTGCCACTGCTGATGAACCCTTTGGAAGCATTAGAGGACATGAAGTAAGAATTAATCTTAATACTACTAGACCTTATCCTCCTGCATTGAGAAAAGCGGCTTATCCTGCTTCCCCTAGAAGTAGAGAAGCCTTACAGCAACATGTCACAGAATTAGTAAGAATGAATGTTTTACGCAAAGTGGGAGCAAATGAAAATGTAGAAGTTACTACCCCAGTTATTATTGCTTGGCATAATGGAAAATCAAGAATGGTTGGAGACTTTAGAGGTCTTAATAATTATACCATACCTGACAGATACCCCATGCCCAAAATCAGTGAAGCACTGACTCAGCTAAAAGATGCTAAATTTATAACTTGTATGGATGTACTCAAAGGCTTCCATCAGAATGTAATTCATGAAGACAGTAGATATTTGATGAGAATAATATTACATATGGGAATTTATGAGTACCAAAGAATGCCTTTTGGAATTAAGAATGCCCCCTCTCACTTCCAAAGAATGATGGACATAGAATTCCACAAAGAATTACGTGAAGGCTGGCTTATTATCTACATAGATGACATCATTATTTTTAGTCAAGACTGGAAAGAACATTTGGAAAAACTTTCAATAGTTTTAGACAGAGTTACAAAAATGAATATGAAAATATCCATGAGTAAATGTCAATTTGGTTTTAAGGAATTGAAAGCACTAGGACATATAGTTTCTGGACTTAGTATTGCTATTGACATGAATAAAGTGGCTGCAGCATTGCTTAAGCCCATGCCAACTAATGTCAAAGAATTACAATCATTTTTAGGTTTTGCTAGTTATTACAGGCAACACATTAAAGACTTTGCTAAAATTACTGGACCCCTGTACCAAATTACTAGTCCAAACACTTCATATGAGATGACTTCCCCCAGAGTAGATGCATTTAATAAAATCAGAGAAATGCTAACATCTGCCCCTATATTATTAATGCCTGACCCTCACAAGCCTTACAAATTATATGTAGATGCAAGTATGGAAGGACTTGGAGCTGCTTTACATCAAGTACAAGATTTACAGGACATTCCCAAAGAAGGAGTAATATGTTATATTTCACGCACACTTAAGGACAGTGAAAAGAAATATGGTGCTAGCCAACTAGAATGCTTATGTCTAGTATGGGCCTTAGACAAATTATATTACTACTTGGATGGTTGTGATTTTGAAGTTATTACTGATTGTAGTGCACTCAAAAGTTTACTCAGTATGAAAACTCCCAACAGACATATGTTAAGATGGCAGATTGCAATCCAAGAATGGAGAGGAAGTATGACTATTGTCCATAGAGCTGGAAATATACATAAAAATGCTGATGGTCTCAGTAGATGGTCTTTAGACAATCTACCAGAAAATCCTGCTTGGGATGGAGAGATAGCTGCAAAAATTATGTGCCTTTTTCCATTAATTAATGATGAAAATAATCCTGCTTATGATGAACCTTCTGAAACATATGACATTCTTGGACTTCATGTTACTGAAATGAAGGAAGAATTTTGGGATGAAATACGTGAAAGTTATAACTTGGACAAGAATTGCTCCACTCTTAAGGAAATTCTACAACGTAAACATAAACACCTGGACTTGATTAATTCTTTAGAAGAACCTTGGTCTACTGCCTTTAATGAAAACAGATTTTCACTTCTGGATGGATTAATATATCATAGAACCAAACATACTAGTGTAGTAGTTCTGGCTAAAAAGGAACATATTAATCTTTTTCTTAAGGAATACCATGATAATATCACAGCAGGACATTTTTCTTTTGACAGAACTATAGAAAGAGTTAAACATATAGCTTGGTGGCCCCATGATAGAAATGCAACCAAGGAATTTTGTGAATCTTGTGAAAGATGTCAGAAAGCAAATAAAGCTACTGGAAAAAGATATGGTTTACTACAGGAAATTGAAGAACCAACAGAAAGATGGTCTGTAATTAATATGGATTTTGTTACAGGATTACCTCCAGCAGGGATGAATAACTACAATTCTGTACTAGTAGTAGTTGACAGGTTCTCTAAAAGAGCTAAATTCTTGCCATGTCATAAGGAGAATAATGCATTTGACGTAGCACTACTATTTTGGCAAAAGATTATAGCTGATGTAGGATGTCCTAGATATATTATTACAGACAGAGATCCAAAATTTACATCTGAATTCTGGAAAGGTTTATATGATTTATGTGGCACTCAATTGAAGTTCTCTACAGCTTATCATCCTCAAACAGATGGATTGGCTGAAAGAATGATTCAAACCTTGGAAGATATGATTAGAAGATATTGTGCTTATGGTCTAGAATTTAAAGACAAAGATAATTATTCACATGACTGGTGTTCACTATTACCAGCATTACAATTTGCTTACAATTCCAGTAAACACAGTAGTACTGACATTACTCCTTTTGAATTAGAAAGAGGATGGATACCTTGGTTCCCCAAGGAATTAGTTCTCTCTAAATCAGTGACAATTCACCCCAATGCTACAAATTTCCATCAAATGATGACTAAAACTGCTAATTACGCAGCAGAATGTATAAAGAAATCTTTTGAATATAATCAGACCAGATGGGATAAAACCCATAAAGTTCACCAATTTAAAGTTGGAGATCAAGTTCTTATTTCTACATTTAATTTTACTAATTTATCAGGACCCAAGAAACTCAGGGATTCCTATGTTGGACCTTATACAATTAAAGCTTTACATGGTGCAAATGCAGTAGAAGTTATATTAACTGGAGAATTAGAAAGGAAACACCCCACATTCCCAGTTAGTCTAATCAAACCATTTATTCCTAATAATGATGATAAATTTCCTCTAAGGAAAGATAACATTAGAGTTGTGATACCTCCAGTAGAGAAAGACCAACTCATTAAAGTTAAGAAAGTTATACAACATAGAAAAATTAGAAAGAATAATGAAGATGTTAAACAGTACTTAGTCAGATATAGTGGATCCAAAGAGGATGAATGGCTTACAGCTGATCAGATCCCTGATTCAGAAAGAATTCTGAGACAATACAGAGTTTACAAAAGAAACCATTAAAAATTTTTAGTCAACCCTTTTTTAGAGGGAGGAAGTGTCAGCCACTGAGTACATATCACAGTACCTGACATGTACCACGTAACTGCAAATATTATTAATTATTATTATCTCTAATAATAATTACTATTCTTATTGATTATTATTACTATTTATTTATTCTAAATGACACATGTAATATTAATTATTATTATCTTTAATAATAATTACTATTCTATAGATTATTATTATTATACCTTCATTATTATTACATTAATATTAATATTATTAAAGTACATTAATTACATTAATTAATATAAATACTTTAATAATATATTCATTAATAACTCATGAATAATTCTGGTTAAGCTATGTACTCCTGTTATACAAGATACATAACTTGTAGGCCCTTTGCCCTCCTTTCACGTGAAATATCCAGAGTAACAGATGTCACTCTTTCCCCTCTGATTACACCCACATTCCTTAACATTGGAACAATTCACGTATAAGATATATACTTTAATATCTTATTAATAAAAGAACTTATTAATATTATAATAATTAATACTTATAAGATGTACCAATAATAAATGACATCATTATAAGTTAATAACCTTATTAATATTAATAACAGATCAATTAATACAAATGTCATGATGTGATCCAATCCCACTAAGGACTACTGATCAAAGATGTGTCCCATAACACAGCCTTAGTAGAAATAACATCATAAACATTAACAGATCCTCCCAAAAGGATCTGTCTTGCCCTTGAAGTTCCACAGTACCTCCCAGGTCATGGAAGCGCTCACAGTTCCCCCCTGAGGAACTCTTACAATATATAAACAGACTGTAAACAGTTGTTTATCCCCCAGAGAATATTTAGAACACAACAGCACAGTACATACCTTAGAGTTATTTACCTTGCTTAGTTCCCCATTCTCCAACAATCCCCCAATTCTGGATAATCTATAGTTTAATACTGTTATTACCTCAAAGATATCCTCCCCCTATCAATTTTAACCTACACCAGGTAACTTAATATAAGCTACAAAGGCGCTCACCTTCTCCTGTAAGTAAGGAGGACTGGCCTTTATTTATATACTATCTTAATTAGTTAAAATTCTTCAATCAAAATCCCCCCCAATTAATTAAATACATTTAATTGATTGGAAGAACCGTGTTCAAATCTGGTTAGCCCTTCAGAGGATTTATTCCCATAAATGAAGTTTTGGCAGCAGGGTCATAACCTGTTTTTATTTGATACTTAGTGTTATTACAACACTTAAGTCATTATTCTTATTGGTAAAACAGTTCATTACACTTTATAAGTGTAATATTTTTCTTTTAGTCCTTACTGTACACGCCACAACAAGTGGAGTAGAGTACAGAAAGCTGACAGTCTTTTATTCATCAAGAACACAGGCTCAAGCTTGAAGGCATATGTTGATGCCGACTGGGGAAATTGCCCCGATACCAGAAGATCTTCAACAGGTTTTGCGGTCATTTCCGGAAATCACTTGATAGCCTGGAAATCATCCAAGCAGGCTACTGTATCTCTGTCCACCACTGAGGCCAAGTACAAAGCGCTCTCGGACTTGGGAAGAGAGCTGGCCTGGTTAGCAAACCTTCTACTTGAGCTCAAGATTGAATCACAGATACAGAACATTCAGGTACTGGTTGACAATTGCGGTGCAATCTATCTGGAAAGAAGCAAAACTTTGCAGAACAGCTTCATAACAAAGCCCATGGCCATTTGTCTTCACTTAATTTGAGATCTAGTGGCCAATAAATTAATCAAATTGCAATACATTTGCTCAAAAGAAAATGCAGCCGGCTTCCTTACCAAACCAGTTGGCAGGATCAACATACGTCAAGTGTTGGCAGGTATCTAGGTGCAACCAATCAAAGATTATGCTTCAACACGGAGTGCTCAAAGCACGGTGGGCTGTCAAGGTTCATTTCGCACCCGCATGACGTCCAACATAATGAATAACCATGAAAAACTTTAGTCAAACTTGATTGCTTGCATGCATATTCATATGCTGCAGATGGAAGGTTTAAGAAAGTGCTTACCTCCATCTCGTACGCAGATACAGCCGTGTCAGCAACCAACAAAGAGCCCCAAGCAAACCAACAAAGCAAGCAACCAATAAGGTGAGTTATGCTAGTTCATAGAAGAGAAGGAGATCTGATGACTTACTGATTGAATTTAACCCCAACAGTAAACATCAACTTACTCCACTTGCAGATTGGATGGGTCCCAGCCTCAGCAGGTCAACTACTTCACCAAGCGGTAGAAAAGCAAGCGGATCTAGAAAACTAGCCAGTTGTATTGTATCACAATACAATCAGTAGATCACTTTCTCCTTGTTCTCTCTACCTCTCCTCTCAGTCTTGTATCCTATCTTTCTCTCTCTCTAAAAGTGTTGGACCCTGGACCGCTTTTAGGTAACATATTTCACTCTATCTATCCCACTTATGAATAAATGCATTAGTCATCATAAATGTACATAGATAGTGTTAAGCCTTTACTAAATCAATCTGTCTTTTAGTTGTGGAAAATCTTTTATTAGCTCAGTAGAAGAGGCCACAATTCATTCCCACTCTACTGTGCTAGTTAAGCCTCACATATCTTCAAGTTTCCTTTTATCTCTCTTATTCCCCCATTACTATTATTGTGAGCCTGGTTCTCTTTAGTGACTGCAGGACACAAGGATAATGGCTTTGTAGAAGCCAATGAAAACGATTATTATGTAACTCAAGCTCAACTTTATGATAAAAGGAGCTAAGTTTCTAGAAGACAACCTCCAACCTAGAAATAGGTCTGCTATAAAGCAATTTAAGGGTAAATGGGTTTGTTTACCCAATAAGGGAGGACAGATTCTCTTCCTTTGTTTAAGGGCAATGGTTGGTGGAATAATAAAGTATGAATTGGTGCTGGATAAAAATGATACTGGCTAGAATGTTACTTCAAAGATTTATTAAGGCAATACTAAGAATGTAATTCTAGTGGTAACTTAGAAATCTGGGTGAAAAACCAAAAAGGCAGTAAAGGGGTATGTTTATGTATGTTTTCTTTCCTTCAGCTTAGAGTACTTTGATGGGTGATCCCTTGCCTGTAAAAGTACATGTGTAATTCTCAACCTCCATGTTGAATTACCATGTGGGATTTCAGCTGGATGTAGACCATGTGTTCTGTAATTAATCTGGAACATGGTGTTTGGGGCTTAGTGTTGAAAAAAGTGGCTTGATGCATTCCCGTGTGTATATCTCTCTGGGGAAGATGTACCCAGAATATGTTTTGATAATGGTCAGGGAGGGTGGAGAAGTAAGTGGTGAAGTTGAGTAGAGTATGAAAATGAGGGGGGGGGGGGAAGCCAAACTGACTGAGTGCTAGTGTAGTGTTGTTTAGTGCAGTTTTGTGTTCTTGGAGGCCAGCAAGGACTTGGAGAACATTTTGTGTGGGGCGGATATGAGCAGGGACCCTACGGAACCAGAGATTTTTATTTTAGGCGGTTTGAGGATGATTTATATTGAATTACTTTTGAAGTGTCAAACTAGTCACTGCTTGATACACATTGCTAACACATCCATGTGAGACTTCATACCAGCATTGGAGGCAATACATCATAATCACCATCACACAAGCATACACATCACAATGTATTCAACATTAGGCAATGTGTACTTAGCTCAATTGTTAGAGCATCAGTCATTAATTCTGAGGTTGTGGGTTCAAGTACCACAGCACACAACCTTTCTTTTCACTTGTTCAATAATTACATGTCTGAGTGAGTATGCACTAGGGATATGGTTTAGGATTTCCCACAGGTGAAGAGTTGAGATGACAAAGTAACAAAGATCTTGCCACAAGGAGTGTTTACTCTGGCTAATTACAACTATTGGAGGTCTTCCCGTCATCTGGAAGCCCCCTGGATTCAGATCTGGAATTCCAGATTCCAGATTTTCAATTTTTTTCAGAGCCTGCCTCCCGTCAACTTATTTGTCAGAGTTAACCCTTCTGACCATCCACATGGAAAAATTTCCAAACACCTACAACACCACTGACTCAGGTCCCTCATATCAGCTCCTCCAGTCAACCAGGAACCAGTTTATTTGGCAATCCTACAATCAAAGCATAGCTCAACAACAGCAATATTCTGAAGAAGCAGCTATGCTAGTCCTTGTGCTTGCAACAATGGGCTGTCCTTTCTGGCAAAAAAGAACTTATCTAACATGGGTGGATCTCCCTGGAAACCCTCTATTGGACAGTGTGTTGGTTTATCTATGGAGCAGTCAAAGCAACCAAGCATTTATCACAACAAGGGGCATTGATGTCCAAAAATTTTCCACCTTGCTGAATGGTTTTACAACCCAATGGCATTCCAAGATGATTGAGAAAAACAATGGCAATCAACATGGAGACCCGCAAGTTTTTAGGCAATCACTTGATGCTGCCGGCTGTTTGGGGCTGGTCCTCCACTGGCTATGTTCAACAATGTCAGCATCCTCCCTCCAGGAAATTTTTGCCATCACACCAGCTTTCTGTTCTTGATATCTGGAGACAGGCCTTAAGAATCTCCTGGTGTTTTTGAAAACATTAAGACAAGAACAGATTGTCTGGCCATCAACCAAGCACCCAATTAAATCATACAGCAAGGCAATTGAGAAAACGTTTCCACTGATCAAACAGTGATTTGAGTTTGTTGATGGCTTGAGACTGCCAGTCCTAGTTTCAGAAAATGATGAGTAAGTCCCATCCATTACAGACAGAATTGGTGCACTTAAATAAATTGACCAATTATTTTATCATTATCAGTGTCCAGAATACAGACTGCAATGGTTGGACATGTTCACACTATTGCAGTTTCATCCTTGCATTTTCCCCAGACGGTTTGTTTATTTACTCAGTTTTGAATGCCCTGGGTTTGTGGCACAATTCTGCAGTTGCAGAGCCCCAATACTTGGAGCTTCTTCACAACACACCACTGCGGTATTGAATTCTAAGCAGTACAGCTTTCCCTCGGAAATCAGAGAGGCTACATCAGCGGATTATTGCACCTTCAAAACGTGGTGATTGGCTTCCAGCAAGCCCAAGGTCTTACTCTAGGATGAAGGTCTTCAACAATCAGGTCTTCTCAGCAAGGCAGGCTGCAGGTTGGGGCATGCTTTCAATCCAAGGAAGTTTTTGCGGCTGAAGTTGCCCCTCCCAGCAACAACTTGAACATTGATCCCCTCACGCAAGCGGTTGATTTCCTGCTAAAGTTGCATCCATGTTTAGTGCGCATCCTGTAGCTGTATGCTATAGAGTTGTGCCAGTCCCTGGTTGCGGCCTCTTCTATTGCAGGCCTCTGAATTGAAGAAAGATGTCAGATTATCCTGGAATACATTCACTTGTGGCTGCTTTAATTGGCAAGTTGATGAGGATGGTGATACATTTTGAGTCTGTCCCTGCAATTGATGAAGTGACATTGATTGACTCAGAGTTTCCAATTCAAACTGCATCTGGGTGCTGCCCTCAGTTTGTTTCAAATTGGGTAGTTGATCATTTTGATCATCATCCCTTGGACCAGGCAAGTATGGTACCTCTGCCCCAACACTATTTCTAAAAGGGGGGGGAAAGACACATGTATTTTTAAGCTGTGTGTAACAGTGATGACTGGACATGAAACACACATACCACTCATCATTGCTTTCATATTTTTCCTCATTGCGGTCCATGACAGCATTGTGGACCGCTTGCTGCCAAATTTCCAGCTCAACCACCTTTGCATCACGGACATGAGGGGGACAGAATGCATCACCAGTTGGTTTTTGGGCATTGACTAGGCTTTTAAACTTGGTCTTCAAAGGATCCAATTCTTGGAACAAGCATTGGTTTTTTGAAGTGTAGGTATTGTAGATATCTTGTACTTTGGTCCACTCTTGACTTCCCAGAGGAAGAACTTGCTTGACTACTAAAACAAGAACCCCTGGGAGCCAGGAGCCTGCCCACCCTTTTTGACTGATTTGATATAGATCTTTGACTTGTTGGTTGGCAACCTTGTTGTTGGGATGATGGGGGATTGGTATTTGTTTCTTGAGAGGCCATTTCTTTGTCTACAGGTTCCGTTCCGGTTGTTTTGGATTTGTTTCTGGTTGGTTCTGGCTGCTGTTGTTTTGGAAACCCTCCTGTAGTTTTAGGAAGCAGTTTGCCCCGGGACCTCCCCAAAATCTGGAATAAATACACCCAGATCTGAATCTGGAAGGGGCTTCCAGACGACGGGAAGACCTCCATTTATAATCTATAGGAACTACATTTAGAAAATTCTAGAAAGTATACAGAGTTTTGGAAAAGACCTTGAATAGGATAGAAGCAAATGCAATGTTTTGTTCTAAAATCATAGTTACAAGCTTAAACCTAGAAAACCTTATAAATTTAGAATTTTAGTGTGTTACATTCAGCCATCTCAAGATGATACATATATCGTGTGCTTCTCTAATGCCTGCTGACCACACTTGGTATTTACACATCAAAAGAGGGCATTCGCGATCGAATGGTGTGCCAGATATCCTGATTCGGAACTGACAAGACAGTTTTCCCTCCCGAGTCTTTCGCCCTTTGTTTTTAAATTTGTACATGCATAAATTGTCGTCTCGTTAAGGACTTCACACGCGTCTATTCTATTAATTGGGAGTCCACTCACCTCATCAAGACTCGAAGGGAAAACGGTCTTGATGGTGCAACATAGAACCATGAAACCTGATGATAATATCGATCCAGTCAAAGTGACCGAGTCACAGGCTCTCAGTGACATGAAGAGGGATCGATCGATCGATGTCCTTCGTGGATTCACTTGTTTGGCAATGGTCCTCGTCAACACCGCTGGACCAGTTCGTCCCAACTGGCTATCACATCCTAGCTCGATCCATCAATCCATCACCTTTGCTGATGTGAGTCCATTCTCCCAACAGTCTGCATCTCTTGGAAGTATTTCATCTAATTGATCGTGAATATTTCCTGAAATGTCTTCAATATGTAACTCTGTACGATAACCTAGACACTCTTCCCGTGCTTCGTCTTCACATCTGGCCTCGCTTCGGCCCAATCTAAAAACATCGGGCACCACGGCAGAACCTTAACACTTAAGAAAACGTTGATCCGGGCGATCAAGTTGAATCTGGTCGGAATAGCGTATAACAATCTGATCCCTCGATTGATCGGGCTCCACCAAGATGGTCTGATGGATTTCAGGACCTATAGGATTCCCTCTGTTCTTGGGACGATTGGAATTTCTTCCATTGTTTGCGCCTTGGAATCCTATTTCATGATCAAACCACCAATCTTTCCGGCTGCCCTTGGTCTATCCTGGTACATGGCCTCTCGGCTCCGCCCATTCGACCCCCTTCATTTAAGTGCACAGGCCTGGCTCGATCAGAGAATTTTCGGCCCTTCTCATCTACACAAACCGGCACCCGGGTTTGATCCCGAAGGGCTCCTACCCGCCCTCTTGACCGTCCCAATTTCCGGTCTTCTCGGGAGTTATCTGGCCCTTCCCTGTCAAAACATGGCAAAGGTCGAGACTGTTCAACTTGCGGCACTAGGGATCATTGGGAGCTTGTTGACTGGGTTGTTTCCTTCACCTGTGACCAAGATCCTTTGGACGCCGACTTATGTCGGACAAACTACTGCCACGAGCTTATTATACTGGTCACTCTCAAGGGTTTTAGTATCTCTCCCTAATCGACTCGCATCGCGGATGACTTCAGCACTCGAAATGATCGGCAAGAGATCGCTTGAAGTTTACCTCATCTCAGCTGGCGTGTCGCTCGCTTTGACCAAGATTGGGACTTGGGACTCCATTTACCATCTCATAAACAAACTTTTCATCCTGATCGAAATTAAAGACAATCACAATCGTAACGTCTTGGTTGGCCTGGCTCGAAGCAGTCTACTGGGAATTTGCATGATCCCTTTGTCCAAGTGCTTTATATATCTTGGCTGGAAAATTTAGCAGATGCATCCAAATTGCAACCAGATGTTCCTTGCAGGTATAAATTTCAAATCACAATGAATCTCCCGGCAGCTCTGCGACTCTAAAGAATTATTTGCTGCTTTCATAGGTGAACATTGATTTTAGCCGCTCCAAAACCTTGCCACCATTAAAAGCACGTGTGCTCCACATGGTCATCCTTTGATGCGGAGCGGCCCAAATAAATGGGTCTCTTGAGCATGTTGAGCCTGCCACATGGTTATGGTGCACTTCATTTTTTGTCTCTGCTGCAGTGCTGTTTCTGAAACTTTTATCTTCTAGATCCCTGAATAAATTTTTCTGTTGATTACACCTTGCTGAGAGGTGTAAACACCCCCCTTGATGGCAGACGCTCATAACGGTACCAGCCACTTACCCTGATGTGAGTTTGCAAGCAAACCAACATCAGGACTTTGGCGCACTTGCTCAAACTCACCCCACTATTGATGGTTGGCAACACTGATCATTGAGGGGAGTTGTCAGCCCTAGGTACAGCTAACACAGGAAAGCTTGCGGTTCCGGCAGGCTGAAAATCCCAAAAAACAAAATTTGGATTTTCAGCCCTATGGACTACAAGTCTGTGTATCGGAACATATACATTCTATATGTTCCCCCCCTTCGACCCCCTTCCTCCTCCTTCCTCCACCTCCCTCTCTCCCAAATCCCCCCCCCCCTCCCCAACCATGCCCCCCAATCCTACCCTCCCCAAATCTCCCCAGCCCATCCCCCCACCCTTCTGGCCTACAGGTTTTGACCGGAACGAGTTGCTACCCACTAGAATCCGCATCTGGCTTCCTTTGGACACCGACGTCATTGGTAAAATCCCCATCCTGGTCAGTATCATTGGCACTATCAGTATCATTGCTTTTTTTGTTAGACGAAAAGTCTTAATAGTTTGGGGAGCTTGTGAGCAAGCAAGCGGATAGCGGCGGCGACAGGAGCACAATAGACAAACCTTAATAGTTTGGGGAGCTCGTGAGCAAGCAAGCGGATAGCGGCGGCGACAGGAGCACAATAGACAAACCTAAAAGATTGAGAAGTATAACAAAAGATGAGAACTTGAGAAGAGCAGAGTGAAACTAGGAAACAGACCTAAATGAGTTTGCAGTCGAGTGAGCAAGTGTGAATGATCTTGAAACAATGATGAATGAAAAGCAGTTACGAGGACAAGAGAAACTAAGCTAAATACAATCACACTAGGTTTCAGGATACGATAATGAGACTGCGGACTACAACTCTAGAGTATGAGAGATGACATATGCTACTACATAGTTATGGAATCTATTATGCTAATATTTTTGCCCTAGACCTGTCCCGGCGCTGATTATTTGCTTCATTTGGGCTTACAGTCGCCCTATCGGATCCCCCCAAACGGATTGGAGCACAAATTGGAGTCATACGTTTGGTGTTTTGTAAGTATTGCCCAGGTTTCCCTGCTATCGCCAAGCTAAAGCTGACTGGTTTGCTCTTTGCCGCAGGTTATGCATAACAATTCCACCTATCCCCCAATGGAATCCAGTGCTATCCAGCCACTCCCTTTTCCCAATCATCTGGCGGGGCCTCAGGCGTCTTGGTTAGGTCCCTCACAACCGGCTGATTCACAAACAAATGCCTGCAAGTTGTTTTATGAGCCGGTCTCATATTGCCCACTAGTTTCACATGCACCCAATGCTTCCTACTCCATTTTCCCCTTGCCCATGAGCTACCCCAATATCCTCCCCGCTAATAGCCACTCCAATTTGCATGCTTCCTTGGACGCCCTGACTCTGACTCCACGGGGCTACTCCCATCATTATGGCCCACCCAATCAGATCTCTCCCATTGCATTGTCTATCAGCCCCTCCCAGCTTCATGAGCCTCCCGGGAACTCATATGGCTTGCCACACAAGGACAGGAGGGTTCTGACACCTTCTTCGGCTTGGCTTGCGGCGGTTATCCCAGCTTCAATGACTGGTCCCGTGGTTCCTCCGCCGCCGCATCTGGTCACCGTAGAATACCTGGTTTTCATCCAATCCGTTTCAAGTCAGCTGGCATCAGCTAATCCGCAGTCGTCCAAGGGACCGGTGGCGCCCAAGCAATGGACCAAGCTGGTCCACTGCAGTGACTGGGTGTTGAAGACCGTACTCAGCCTCCACTCCTGGGAATCAATTCAGCGTGAGTGTATCAACTTGATGGCCGGCGAACACAATTACATTGTCGAGCATCTCAAAACCTTAGAGGCCCAGAAGTTGCTCAAGTGGCAATGCATCCTGGTGAATGATTTGTCTTACGGCCTGCAAGCGGGGTATATTGTGACAACCAACAAGGATTTTGTACCATTTGTCAATGCTGTATTGACTAAACCCTTGTCTAAGGTAATGATCAAGATCTCAATGGAGAATCCGGACCGGTCTGCCAAGGAAATCAAATCCGTAAGCATCACATTATGTAATTTTTATCTTCATGAGTTGATATCTCTTGGTATCACCAGGAAAAGACCCAAAACAACAATCTGGCCATGAGCTATGGCCCCCAGGATACCCGCTTGGCGTTAGAGAGGGCAAAGAACAGGCTGGCTGTTAATGTGAGCCACACTTTTACCCTCTTTCATTATTATGTGTTGCCTGCAACATGCTGACCCTTGTGATGGTTTGCACAGCCAAAAGCCAACACCTTGGCCGCTGTGCGAGTTCAGCTGGTGGCGGAAATCACCCATCACATCATGGAGAAGTATGGGTCGCATGCCAAGTACATGTGTATCCAGGATCCCAATGACCCAGAACGTTCAATTTGAATAACTTGTGAGGCCCTCCATGTCTGGAGTTGTGCCATGGTACATGAGGCCCCAGGCGTGGACTTGGACCAACCACCTATGACACCTGAATTCAAATTGGAAGCCGTCCGTGTGTACACCCGGGACAAATAATCAGCACAACAAGCCGCCCGCCTCTCCCGCCACAAGTCTTCTGTTTCTGCTGAACCCAATGGGGCGTGTCAGCCTCCGTGATGCCAAGGAGTACTCCTTCTAGCTAGACAGGGTGCAAAATAACAGATAAAGAGCCAATAAAGCTCTGGGAGGATTTATAAAAGGGTAATACCAATATGGATATGAGGTATGAGGGGTTTTTGATAAGAAAAGATGATTAATTATATTAAATAAATTCAATATAATTAAAAATATGAGGGGCCTGATAAATCAGGGGTGGTTTAATCCCTCAAAGGTATCTTGCAAGCAGAGGATTTAAGTACCTCAACACACTGGGGCCTGTAAAAAGGAGTGGTTTAAATCCCAGATAAAAGATGGGGGAGAATCTCAAGAGAAAGGTTTATCTACTTACTAGTAACAAATTACCTTTAACAGACTTGAGGTTCTTCCAGGGGGAAATTGGACAGTTGGAAGCGCTTGGAAAGGGTGTTGGAAGAGCTGGATGGACACTGGGCAATTTCAAGGGAGTAAGAAGGGGCTAAAGAACAGATACTAGGACCTTACCAGACAGAATAACAATTGTAAAGCTATGTAAGTGGGTAAAGGTTGTAGTATATATATTAAAGCATGAGGAATCAAAATACAGGGGGAAAAAGGGGTCCTTAAATGCCTTTTTGGAGCCCTGATGGCGAAACACAGGATGTATTTTTGGCTATGGGAAAAATAAAAGGAAGGGTTTAAGATTTAATATAAATGTATGTAGTTGTTTAATCAAATTTCCATATGTACAGGCTGTCTACTATTGGTACAGCCTGTCTATTCTCTTTTGCTGGCATCTTGAGGCGCTTCTGAACCTCTGAAAAGGTTTGTTAGATGTGTTGATCCAAGGTTTCAATTACATGTCAATAAGTATTGATTAAATGTCATATGTACTTGTTGATCACACTTGTCAGAGTTTAAAAGGTGTGTGTTGTATACAATGTGAAATACATCTGTTTGTTTGTTCTGTGGGCGCTTCAAGAGCTTCTTGTTTGAACCTGTCATGCAGGCTCTTTGGGAATGCATGACTGCAGAGATCTGTCAACAGATAATTTCCCACTAAGGATGTAATACATTTATTTTGAACCATTGTTCAATTATTATTTTTTGGATGTTCTCATGTTATTTCCTTCCTCTTTTTGTGGTCTCTGTCCCTCTGAATCATCCTTAGTGTACCTAGTATTTAATTAAATAAAATAAATAAATAGATAGATAATATAGTATATTACTAGTATTATATACTTATATTATTAATGTCATATGTATTCATTTTATTATGTTCTTATTTAAATACATTGTTATTTCGTGGTTTTGCATATGTATTTATGTATTTATTCTGTATTTTAATGTATAATAATTATTTCAGCACTTTAGTGGTAATATTCTTTCAAGTTGTTTTACTACTAGAAGTTTTAAGTTATCTGGGGTACGTTGGCTGAAGTACCCTAGGTTTTTTTACACGCTCTTCAAGATTATGGAATAATAATTCCACTTATCTTATCATTTATTAACATATTGATTGTTTTATACTTATTACTGTATTTATCTATTTATTATTAATTTACTATGTAATAATGTATTTATTATTTATATATTGCTTTTTTATGTTGCTTTATCTTATTATTGTTCATTTATTACCTTTTATTAAATGATTAATACTATACTTTTTATTTTATGTTTATTTTTGTTCTAGTCAGGTTGTCTCTGAACTAGTAGCAAGCTGACAGGGCGGGTCCGCAATTCACTCCAGTCTGGGTGACCTCTACTGGCCAGGTTGCCCCCTTTCCTAAATCCAGTGACATCCGGCAGTATTATCTATGGCACCACCTTGTCTGGCCCTTGAGCTGCAGTGTTTATCCGTAGTAAGAGGGCGTTGATAAACGCACGCCAAAGGCGCACGCCAACGCCAACCGGCACGCCAATTTTTTTTGGCATGCGGCGCCATTTTTTTTTGGCGTGTAGGGTCTACACGCCAAAAAAAACGGGCACGTGAGACCCACACACCTTTTCTTTTTGGCGTGTGGGCCCCGCACGCCAGATAAAATTGGCGTGTGGGCCCCGCACGCCAATTTTTTGGCGTGCGGGTCCCCGCTTGCTCACGTAATCAAATGGGAGGGCCCATTCGATTACGTGAGCGAGCCCTCCCGGCTGACAAGGTTATACAACCTCGTCAGCCGGGAGGACTTCCTCCCGGCACGAGGCTGTATAACCTCGTCAGCCGGGAGGACTTCCTCCCGGCTGACGAGGTGATACAACCTCGTCGGCCAGGAGGAAGTCCTCCTGGCCAACAAGGTTGTATAACCTTGTCAGCCGGGAGGACTTCCTCCCGGCTGACGAGGTTATACAACCTCCTCAACCAGGAGGAAGTCCTCCTGGCCAACGAGGTTGTATAACCTCATTGGCCAGGAGGACTTCCTCCCGGCTGACGAGGTTATACAACCTCATCGGCCAGGAGGAAGTCCTCCCGGCCGGCGAGGCTATACAACCTCGTCGGCCAGGAGGAAGTCCTCCTGGCCGACGAGGCTGTATAGCCTTGTCGGCCGGGAGGACTTCCTCCCGGCTGACGAGGTTATACAACCTCGTCAGCCAGGAGGAAGTCCTCCTGGCCGACGAGGTTGTATAGCCTCGCCGGCCGGGAGGACTTCCTCCTGGCCGATGAGGTTGTATAACCTCGTCAGCCGGGAGGAAGTCCTCCCGGCCGACGAGGTTATACAACCTCGTTGGCCAGGAGCACTTCCTCCTGGTTGAGGAGGTTGTATAACCTCGTCAGCCGGGAGGAAGTCCTCCCGGCTGACAAGGTTATACAGCCTCGTGCCGGGAGGAAGTCCTCCCGGCTGACGACGTCAGCTGGGAGGGCTCGCTCACGTAATTGAATGGGCCCTCCCATTCGATTACGTGAGCGAGGGACCCGCACGCCAAACAATTGGCGTGCGGGGCCCACACACCAATTTTATTTGGCGAGCGGGGCCCACACGCCAAAAAAAAATGGCGTGTGGGAACCACACGCCATTTTTGGCGTGTGGGTCTCACACACCCTTTTTTTTTGGCATGTAGACCCTACACGCCAAAAAAAAATGGCGTGTAGGCCCCGCACGCCAAAAAGAATTGGTGTGCGTTTATCAACGCCCTGTGGGACCCGCACACCAAACAATTGGCGTGTGGGACCCGCATGCCAAAAAATTGGCGTGTGGGACCGGCACCCCAATTGTTTTTGGTGTGCCGCCAAAAAAAAAGGGCGTGTGAGACCCACACACCAAAAATTGGCGTGCGCTCCCACACACCCTTTTTTTTTGGCGTTTTGGCGTGTAGACCCTACACGCCAAAAAAAATGGTGTGTAGGCCCCGCACGCCAAAAAAAATTGGGGTTGGTGTGCGCCTTTGGCGTGCGTTTATCAACGCCCGTAGTAAGATAGGGTCCGGCCCCGTGACCCCCTCCCCGGCTCTTCCTTTGTATGATGCAGGTGGAATCTCCAATGAAGACCTCCTCAGTGTGTCCAAAGTCCTTGGGGGTGGCCATCAAGACCTTGATTCTGTGTCTGAATTGTCCATTGGGTCACCTGGTGCAGATGCACGATCTTGCGGGCTGATGGAGAACATCCAAGCCTTGAACAACTTAGGATCCCTGACTGGCGGAAGAAGAAAATCTCCCCCTGCGTCTCAGGAGTCCGCAGAGGCCTGTGGGACTTCTGATATTGAGGTTGTCAACCACTGAGTACATATCACTGTACCTGACATGTACCACGTAACTGCAAATATTATTAATTATTATTATCTCTATTAATAATTACTATTCTTATTCATTCTTATTACTATTTATTAATATTATTTCCTTAAAATAACTCCATATAATATTAATTATTATTATCTTTAATAATAATTACTATTCTGTAGTTATTATTATTATTATTATACATTCATTAGTAGTACATTACTATTATTATTATTAACGTACATTAATTACAATAAGTAATATAAATACTTTAATAATATATTCAATAATAACACATGAATAATTCTGGTTAAGCTATGTACTCCTGTTGTACAAGATACATAACTTGTAGGCCCTTTGCCCTCCGGTCACGTGAAATATCCAGAGTAACAGATATCACTCTTTCCCCTCTGATTACACCCACATTCCTTAACATTAGAATATTTCACGTATAAGATATGTACTTTAATATCTTATTAATAAAAGAACTTATTAATATTATAATAATTAATACTTATAAGATGTACCAATAATAAATGACATCATTATAAGTTATTAACTTTATTAATATTAATAACAGATCATTAAATACAAATGTCATGATGTGATCCAATCACACTAAGCATTACTGATCAAAGATGTGTCCCATAACACAACCTTAGTAGAAATCACATCATAAACATTAACAGATCCTCCCAAAAGGATCTGCCTTGTCCCTGAAGTTCCACAGTACCTCCCAGGTCATGGAAGCGCTCACAGTTCCCCCCTGAGGAGCTCTTACAATATATAAACAGACTGTAAACAGTTGTTTATCCCTCAGAGAATATTTAGAACACCTTAGCACAGTACATACCTTAGAGTTAACTACCTTGCTTAGTTCCCCATTCTCCACCAATACCCCAATTCTGGATAATTTATAGTCTAATACTGTTATTACCTCAAGAATTGGCCACAACCTACCTTCAATAAGGTAGAAACCAAAAACCCAAGTTGAGTCTCTCCTTGGATGCCTATTAATACTTTGTATTGATTTGGATGCGCCTAATCAGAGCAATGAGAGCAAGCCTCTCAGACAAGACAAACTGATTGAGGAAGTACCTTTTTTTACAGGACTTAAGCATTACCCAAACCACTTCAAACCATCAACCTACCTTAGTTACAACCTATAAACATGGTTAGTTCCACACCCAGGCTGACAATTGGGGGTCTGGCCTTTGTTTATCCGTGATTTTTCACCCTTTTACCCTTAAACAATTGATTACTAACACCTCCTTACCTCTTTAATTTTCGTGAAAATGCCCCTTTGATAGATGCCAGAGATTATCTGTGACTTCAAAAAGAACTCCAACCTCTTCCAACAGACACATTACCAACTAGACAACCCTGACAACATCATCACATCACAACTAGTGATCAAAACTGAAGTCATAGAAGGAGAAGATCACTTCTACAACTGTACCTGGACAAAAATTAAACAGTTAAGACTCACAAATACTTATTCCCCTAAGGTTACTCTCCTTAATACAGAAGAATCTGACGTACTAGTTAAAGAAGAACATACCAAAATAGTTATAAAACAAATCAGATCAGCTTTAGAGCAGGGAAACCCTCCCTTTAATGACATATATTGTGATATTACTTCTTCAACAAATACTTACGTGACTGTACCCCCTTTTCTAGATTGTGATCCTCCAGAAATCCCAAGATACCTTCTTAGAAACAGTAGAAGAAATAAGGATCCTAGATTGACTGCTTTTGACTACAGAAAAAATATAAAATCATAAAAAATACAGCTGGTTTTCATACATTTCTTATCCATAAAATTATAAATTGCAATAAAAATAGAGTCTGTTTCCAAATTTAAGTCTGAGAAGTATAAAAACCCTAAAAAAATTATTAAATTTGAAAAATATTTTCAAATTTATAAGCTAAAAAATATATAAAACATTAAAATCCAATATCTGGCTGAAGATATTGACCAAAAACAAAGAAAAAGCACCTTTTTTATAATAAAATCCCCTAAAAATTCTACGTTCTAGTAGAACCTCTACTCATAGAGAAATTCTGAGTGGACCATTCGAGCCGCAGTAGTAGATTTACACTACTAAAATCCTATTCCCTTAATCTCTAGAGCCTCCATTGCCAAGGCACTAGTCACCTAATCCCTACAAATCCTCCTTGATCACGAATTACATAATGGTAATACACATAGTAACCGCATACAAGTGGTAATACACACCGTAGTACATACCAGGTGTATATTACATAGTATATACGTGATTGGAAGATCAATCTTCTAGCATTATCACGTGTTACATACTGTATTCCCCGGATATTCCAGGATCTACAGTATACATACGTGCACCAACGCACTTCTGGGAGTTCCAGCATACACTCTATAGTGTAATACACGGATTAGACCCTTATATCCAATCATAAGAATCGTCGACGTTAGACTTTCTCACTCAATACTTGAGCTATCAAGGTGTTGAGTACATCAAAATAACGAGAAAAATCAGTAGAATACAACTGACTGATCCATTCCATTATTACACATCGAGAACATTGTGTATTAGCCCCGTCGAGAATTTTTACATCTCACAAATCATGTTTAAGAGTCTCTCCGTGATTTGTAAACAATAAAAGAGTTTAAACTAAAAAAATCAACTGTAAAACAGATCATTTGGATCAGTTTACATACAATATCTCACCCTGAAAGGAAGACTAATTCCCTTTCAGGTACATCTCACAAATCACATTTAAGAGTCTCTCTGTGATTTGTAAACAATAAAACAAGTGTAATTTAACAAAAATAAGTGTAAAACAGATCATTTTTTGATAAGTTTACCTACACTCTCTCACCCTGAAAGGAAGACTAATCCCCTTTCAGGCACATCTCACTAAAAAATCAGCACATTTTTGTCATTTCCACCTGGAAATTTAGACATAAAAGCAGCCTCTTTTCAAGTCTTGTCATACTCACAACAAGCCACTTGATTTTACCGCATAAAAATCATAGTACCACTACTATTACACTCAATAAAGTAACACATTAACACTACTTTATACATCTTTTCTCTAAAAATAACAACCCTCTTAAAGCCCTCTTCAAAGAACAATTCTAAAGAGTAAGCAAACACCTTTAAATAAGTAAAAATATAGCACATTTTTACTAATTTTCTTTTGGTTTTAGTGTCCACCAACGTAGACAAACTCACTCCTGAATTGGATATCTTGAAAGTGTCTGACAAGACCACTACAGCCCATGACACTAGAGAAACCTCTGAGATTACCAATAACAGAGAAACCTCTGTTACTCCATCAGACAAGTCATCTGGTGAATTAAGTTATTTTTTAACAAATTAAATTATTATTGAAAACTCCTACTGACAAAAATTTTTACGCATTTTTATTATGACTCCTCCTTCCCTTAGACATAGAGGTTAAAATGGCCGCACCAGGGAGCCAGAGCCAGGACTTGGATTTCCATCAGCATCAGGTTTGCCCCTGGAAAGCAAGAATCTTTAAATAAAATTATTTACAGGAGTAAAAAGACTAATAATAAGTCAATTTCTTCTGATTCTAGTCACAGCAGAGGAAAAATTCAAAAGATTTTATTACAGGATGAAGGAGAACAAGTACTGGTTAAAGGATGTGAGAAAAAGGAGCAGCTTCAACGCTGTGGAAGCCCATCTAAGTTACTGCCAGGAGGATTTCCGTCAGATGGTCAGCCTCAAAGGTCTGCCAGCAACCCTCTACCGCAACAAGGATTGGAATCCACTTCATTTGTCTCCAGGAATCCTTTTCTCTCCCCCCAATCCTTCCAATACTCCCATCAGAACACAGGGCATTGATATTTGCACGCCCATCGGCGGACGCCCACGCCGAACGCACACCGATAAAAAGAAAGGCGTGTTCCCCGCACGCCTTTTTTTATCGGCGTGCGGGCTGCACGCCCATCTACAGGCGTGCGACACTGCAGGCGTGCAGTCGCACACCCTCTTCAGAAACAGGCGTGCGCTTGCCCGCCCCTTCAGAAAAGGGCGTGTGGGTCGCACGCCCTTTTTATGTGTATAGGCAGGGGTGTGCCCCCTGCCTATACACATAAAAAGGGTGTGCGACCCACACACCCTTTTTATGTGTATAGGCAGGGGGCAAGCCCCTGCCTATACACATAGATCGGCGGACTGTCGACCTATGTATATAGGAAGGGGCACGCCCTTCCTATATACATGCTGATGTCATGCGTACACCAGAATGTACGCATGACATCAGCATGCCCCCACCCGCCCCCCACCCCCCCTCCCCCCCCGCGGATTTCAACCGCAACCACCACCTCACTCAATCACTTCCCCCCCACCTCACAGCACCTCCTCCACATCAACCCAGCCGACCCGAGCCGACCCACCTAACCCAAGCCGACCCACCCGACCCGATCCGAGCGACCCAAGCCACCCGACCCACCCAAATGTGGGTTTTTTTTATTATCCTGCCTGAGACCCCCTGAGCCCCCTGTGCGCACCGTGCGCACCGTGCCTCCGTAAGATAAAAAAAAATAAAAAAATAAAAAAATAAAAAAATAAAAAAATAAAAAAATAAAAAAATAAAAAAATAAAAATAAATTAAATTGAATAAAAATAAAATAAAAATAAAAATAAAATAAAAATAAAATAAAAATAAAATAAAATAAAAATAAAATAAAAACAAAATAAAAATAAAATAAAAATAAAATAAAATAAAAATAAAATAAAATAAAAATAAAATAAATAAAAATAAAAATAAAATAAAAATAAAATAAAAATAAAAATAAAAATAAAATAAATAAATCAAGAAAAAAAAGATTATGATAAAAAAAACCAAAAATTTACTCAGGGCCCATTAGGCCCTGTATTGACAGTGGGACAAGCCCCAAAGGGCCTAGTAAAGGGGCCAACAGGGCCCACTATGACTGGCCAAAAGGAGCCAACTGTGCTCCCAGCCGCCCAAGTTTGACATGTTAGGCCAGGGCCCCTTTATATCTCCGCATAGGTCGGACGGGCACACCAGCACTTGATGTTCTTCCACTCAGATCCAATTAATCCCTCCACATCTTCATTATTATTATTTTCACGCCAGCTGATTATTTCTTCTTGTTCCTCTGAACGCACAGATATCAGCAAGTTTTCTTCGCATCAACTTTTATTACCCTCCAGCAGTGTAAGTGCATGTCTATCAAAGTAAATATCATCCAAAATTACGCACTCTGGCCGTTATTTACAGCAGAAAATGTCTCAGCCAGGCCAAAACTCCTCCTACTACCACGTATCTCCCAACCCATATGGCGTCCACAATCAGCCGCACCCCCAATACCCTAATGCAATAATGCATGCCAGTGGTCAGCCTAATGTCACCCAGTCTCACTTGGAACAGCATGTAAGCACACACAGCCCAATTCTTCTACTTAAATAACTTTCTCACACAGTCCTTCCTCCTGCCTCCATCAGCCGCAACCACCAGTTCCATTTGGGCAACCCCCTTGGTTCCAGGTCCCATCCAACCCCTCCATCCCCCCTCAAACGTCTGATCAATTCCCCAGCTGCCCCAATTACCTACACAATGCTGCCACATCCTCAATACCCCCAATCACACATAATCCCACAAACCAACACCCCAGCTTCACCAACCATGGCCACCCCGCATACCCGTCAAACTCAATGGCCTTTCCAATTCCAAATCACGGGCAACCTGCACCCCATATGGGCCACCAAATACCATCTTTCAACCCATACAACAACCTTCCCCCCCACCAATCATCCCAAACGGCCTCCTATAACAATAGTACAGCCTTTCCTCACATTCCAGTCACCAGCCAACTCAATCCAAACTTTCCAAACTACACCAATCCAGCAATCCCCCTGCAACAGACGTCCAACATTCCTCCCACCCACCAACCCAATCAACCAACCTCCTATACATTACAGCAGGAAATGTACTCCAACAACTGGAATGCCCCCCAACCAATCCAACACCCACCATCAATACCCAGCAACCTGTCTGCATCAATACCCAGCAACCCGTCCATCAACCAGCCCACATACTACTGGGACAACAACACCAACCAATCCGCTGTTGAAATCAATTCTCTGCTTGACTCTTTAAGTCCGCCTGCCCCATCCGCGCAGCTACCTACAGCAATTGATCCACTGGCTTCCTTGGTTGTCCCTCAAATGCCTGACAATACAGCTCCAGGTAGGTCTAACTTTCTCTTGTAATGTATATTTATTGAGAGCTGACAAACTGTAAATCATTAGGTTTTCCCCACAATTTCCTGCCTTCTGCAAATGACCTGCCTTCTCCCTCTTTTCCCACCCAAACCAATGAGGATCAAGCTCAAGGTGGGTCTTAGTATCTCTGGTAAAGTTGCTTTATTGGGAGCTGACTATTTATTGATGAATCAGGTGGTTCCAACTCTATAACATCTGTGGTACCGTCTGCAGTCCTGGCTCCTGCAAGAACCGCCCAGGAAATGTCTGTTCCCTCCCCAATCCCCCTGGAAATGTCTGTTCCCTCTCCAATGACTGAGGAAAATCCCCAAGGTGATTGTAGCTTTCACTCAGAAAAGTCCTTTGCGGTGTTCTTACCAATGTTTTACTGTACAGATCCCAGTGCATCTGCGCACCACACCAATGACTTGTTGATGGCCCCAAATCTCCCGGATGGAAATGCTTTGCCCAAAGCCCTACTGACCAGTGAGGATGTCAGATTGTTTGACTACTCTGTGGGAGGTCAGTGCCTCATTGATTTATCATACTGTTTCCAATGGATGCTCATGGGAATTAATTTCGTAGAGCCGATGGACCCTCCACCTGAATACCTGTTCACCTGTGTTGACGATCTGAAGAAATTTGTGTCCACATGGGCCACCAAGCATGGTTATCGGCTGGCGGTCTCAAAATCCAAGGCGGGGAAGAACATTTACCTTGCCTGCTCACCGGCTGGAGAAGAAACTACCACCGTGGACTCCTGTCGGGCTCGTGAATCACGTAATAAGCGAGTTGGATGCGCCTTCAAGATTTCGGGCCACTGTTCATGTGCCAAGAACCGTGAAAACGACTATTGGGATCTCCGAAGCAAGACTGTCCCTCACAACCACAATGTCATCCAGCACAACTACGAGGCCATCCACAAGACACTTGGGGCAGAGGGCCAAGAAGAGGTGGCTCGACTGGCCTCTCTTGGTTTGCAACCACAGGCAATTGCCCGGCAGCTGAGTACGACTGAGGGACGCTTTGTCACAAACAGGACAATTTACAACACAAAAGCAGCGCAGAAGATACAGCGGAGGGCCGGCGACACCCCCATCAACCATCTTCTACGATGCCTCAAAGGCTCCAACTGGGTTCACGATGAAGTTTACGATGATGACGGAAAGCTCCTCTGGATCAATGTTACTTGCTTGCAAGTTCCATCATGTGGTTAATATTGACTGCACCTACAAGACCAACCTCTGCAAGTACCCCTTACTGCATGTTGTTGGCCAGACCTGCACAAACAACTCGTTCTCAATTGGATTTTGTCTCATGAGGAATGAGAAAAATGCGGCATACTCTTGGGCTCTGAATAAGTTGAAGTGAGTGTGGTGATTGTCTTTTTTAGTATGAGATTGATAATCTGATGGTAATTTTACATACACCTATCAATTCTTGCAGGTCGGTATGGGAACCAGAGAGCTCTCCAAAGGTCTTTGTGACGGACAAAGAGGTGGCTCTCCAAAATGCAATTGCGGAGCACTTCCCAAATGCAACCTCCAACCTATGCGCCTGGCACATTGATCGGAACATTGTCACCAACTGCAAACAGGCTTTTGCATCCGAGGCAGACGAATGGACGAATTTCATGAAGCTATGGCACGAGGTTACATACGCACCGGACAAACCCTCATTTGACACAGCTTGGGGAAAGCTTCAGGTGGACCTCAGGGAACGAGTAAATGTTCTGGAATACCTTCAGAACCATGTTCTGCCCTGTCGCAAACAATTCATGGCTGCATGGGCTGGGAAAACCCCGCACTTGGGGAATCTGACGTCATCTAGAGGTGAATCAGCTCATAGCTGGCTCAAAACATATGTGACATCTGGCAAGATCGACTTTGCTACGCTCTTCCTGACCATTTCATCAGCTGTGGACCGGCAACTGGACGAAGCACAGGTCACCATTGGCCATGAAAGGATCAAAGGGCTTGTCAGCCTCCCTGATGCCAAGGACAAGTCCTTCTAGCTACAGGTGGTGCAAGGATAGATGGAAAGAGTTATATAAACTCTGGGTAAGGTAAAAAGTTACAATTCCCAAAAGGCATGGGGGAATTGTGACGTAAAAAATTGAGAGAAAATAGGTTAATAATTATATTAAATAAATTTAATATGATTAAAAACCAGAGGGGCCTGATAAATCAGGGGTGGTTTAGATCCCTCTAAGGTATCTTACAAATAAATGCAGAGGATTTAGGTACCTGGAACACTGGGGCCTGTTGGAACAGGGGTGGTTTAATCCCAGGAATGGAAATGGGGGAATATCTTCAAGAAAAAAGGGTTATTACTTACTAGTAATAAACCTTGAGGGATCTTGGGGATATTCTGGGCGTTGATAAACGCACGCCAACGGCGCACGCCAACGCCAACCCGCACGCCAATTTTTTTTGGCGTGCGGGGCCTACACGCCATTTTTTTTTGGCGTGTAGGGTTTACACGCCAAAAAAAAAGGGCGTGTGAGACCCACACGCCAAAAATGGCGTGTGGTTCCCACACGCCATTTTTTTTTGGCGTGTGGGCCCCGCACGCCAAATAAAATTGGCGTGTGGGCCCCGCACGCCAATTGTTTGGCGTGTGGGCCCCGCACGCCAATTGTTTGGCGTGCGGGTCCCCCCTCGCTCACATAATCGAGTGGGAGGGACCACTCGATTACGTGAGCGAGGCCGGCCGTGCGGGTCCCCCCTCGCTCACATAATCGAGTGGGAGGAACCACTCGATTACGTGAGCGAGGCCGGCTGACGAGGTTATACAACCTCGTCAGCCGGGAGGACTTCCTCCCGGCCGGCGAGGCTATACAACCTCGTCGGCCAGGAGGAAGTCCTCCTGGCTGACGAGGTTGTATAACCTCGTCAGCCGGGAGGACTGCCTCCCGGCCGGCGAGGTTATACAACCTCGTCAGCCAGGAGGAAGTCCTCCTGGCCGACGAGGTTGTATAGCCTCGTCGGCCGGGAGGACTTCCTCCCGGCTGACGAGGTTATACAACCTCGTCAGCCAGGAGGACTTCCTCCTGGCCGACGAGGTTGTATAGCCTCGCCGGCCGGGAGGACTTCCTCCTGGCCGACGAGGTTGTATAACCTCGTCGGCCAGGAGGAAGTCCTCCCGGCCGACGAGGCTATACAACCTCGTCGGCCAGGAGGAAGTCCTCCCGGCCGACGAGGTTATACAACCTCGTCAGCCAGGAGGACTTCCTCCTGGCCGACGAGGTTGTATAGCCTCGCCGGCCGGGAGGAAGTCCTCCCGGCTGACGAGGTTGTACAACCTCGTCAGCCGGCCTCGCTCACGTAATCGAGTGGTCCCTCCCACTCGATTATGTGAGCGAGGGGGGACCCGCACGCCAAACAATTGGCGTGTGGGCCCCGCACGCCAATTGTTTGGCGTGCGCTCCCACACGCCAATTGTTTGGCGTGTGAGAGCGCACGCCAAACAATTGGCGTGCGGGGCCCACACGCCAAAAAAAAATGGCGTGTGGGAACCACACGCCATTTTTGGCGTGCAGGTCTCACACGCCAATTTATTTTGGCGTGTAGACCCTACACGCCAAAAAAAAATGGCGTGTAGGCCCCGCACGCCAAAAAAAATTGGCGTGCGGGTTGGCGTTGGCGTGCGCGCTTGGCGTGCGTTTATCAACGCCCGATATTCTGGGTGGAACTGGACAGTTTGAAGCGCTTGGATGGATGGATGGTAGAGCTGGATGGGCACTGTGAAGTTGTTGGGGAAGACAGGGCTAAAGAATAACTACTAAGAAGCTTACCAGACTGTGTTATAAAGATGTATGTATCTAATAAGAAGTGGGTAAGGTTGTTAGTGGGTATTGGGAAGCATGAGGAGCCTTCTTTGGGCGGTTGAAGAGCTCCTTAAATAGTCTAGAGTTCCCCCTGGGGACCCTGTAGGTATTATTGGCCAACTTGTGGGATCTTTGGACCACATTTTGGCCATTTTTGCTTTCTTGGTGACGCTTCAGCAGCCCTTGCTTTGAATACACGTCACCAATTGATTTTATTAATGTATTTTTATATTTATATTGTCTTACAGTCTGTAGTACATCAGTACTGGTTGTTATAGATTTAATACTAGTGGCTTATTTGTATTTTATATAATAAGCCACAGTATTGTTTGTACTGTTTGTTCAGTCAGTATATTTTAATTATATGTATAAATAATAATACAATCTAGTATAATTAATTATTTAATCCCCAGTAACCTTTATTACATATGTAACATATGTAATGAGGTCACTGGGGCGTGTTTTTTACTGATTTGGGTGTACCTGAGTGACTGTGGAGTCCGCGTGCCAAGCTGAGAGTCTGTAAGGGGCTTAATGCTTGCGCGGGGGCTTGTATCCTAACTTTGGCGCGGGCTTTCAGACACGCGGGTTGAACTTCAAGTTCTGCGGACTGCGGTACGCGGGGTTTGAGTAAAACACGGTGTATTTACACTATCTCTCCTAATTTACACAACACCTCATTTCCGTGACTGGAAATGGGGTTTAAGCATATGTATATATATATAAGCATTTAATTACGGCAAGTACTTTTTATTTAAAAGGTACTTGCTAATTCTTCTTTGCTAATTTACATAGTGAAGGAGTGGGAATTAGGGGTACCTGTGAGTGAGGTACCCTAGGTTAAATTTAGTGTAGATTCAGAATATCAAATAATATTCTAAATATTATTTGATATTCTATATTTTTTTATAATAATTTTGTGGGGAACTTGTGACAGGTTGCTCTGTCATAGTAGCAAGCTGACAGGGCTATCCGGACTCCCAAATGTTTTCAAGCCGCTTCACACCAAGATCTCAACCCATGCCCTCAAATTGGCAATCGGAGAGTACAATAAGTACTTGAAAATGAAGAAGGCCAAACGTAATGATCCGGTCAGGCAGTGTACGGGGAACTTCAATGCGGGAATGGGGGTCCCATGTGCACACTTGATTGAAAAGTTGCTTGAAGAGAAGGGTGATGTGGAACCAGCGGACTTTCATCCCCAGTGGCAATTGTGTTACAACCCTGATGGACCAGTCAGTGTATAAATCTGCCCCCTCCTCCATAACCCATTGGCTAATCCTGTTTGACCTTGCTTAAATTACAGAACCTTGATGAGGAGCCGTATAACTTTGACGATGATTTTGAGGCGCTAAAGCAGGAGATCTTGGAATCTCACCCCTCCACAGCTTTGCCGGCACTGATGAAGAATTTCCGTCGAGTTGTTGCAAACACACATGTGGTCCCACTGATTGAGCCAGACCCCATCAGACAAAAATCCAAACCAAATCAACCTTGGAAGAAGAAGAATGGAAGCCGCCGTGTGCAAACCCGAGATCCTACTCAGGCAGAAATTGTGGAGTCTCAGATTGAAAAGGCACAGACAGCCAAAGGGAAACAGCGCGCAAGGACCAGTCAGAATCAAGCGGGCCGGAGAAGGACAGACGAGTTGCAACAAGATAGCAGCTCATCAATGGAAGACCCTGATGAGCTGCCCACCTTGGCCAGACTGACCGCCCCAAAACCCCGAGGCCTACCAAGAAAGGCTCCTGATCCCGCAACATCTTCTGAAGAAGACAATGAGAGCCCACCGTGTGTGGCCAAGCGACAAGGCCAACCTCCAAAGTCTCAGCTACCATCTACGTATGCAGCCAACAAAGACTACCAACCAGGCCGCACGTCACATAAGCGGAAAGCAAGTCCCCCCACTTCCGACCGGCCCAAGTCCCAACGCCGTATGGAAGAAAAGCCCTCAGTATCATCTGCAATGAGTCAGATGTCTTTGGCAAAAGGGAGCTCCGCAGAAGGCAGTCATTCTGGGTCATCTAGTGGAGTACCAGACTCATCCATTGATCAATCTGATGGCAGTGATGGAGATCCCTTTGGGTCTGAAGGAGATGCATGTGAATTTGCAGAGGACAATCCGATTGATATTCCTCTTGCCGGGACTTCAATGTCAACTTCCCTGGTAAGCCCCTTTAATCAAACCAACAAGATTCTCCTAATAGTGATTGGCCTAATTGTTCTGTTGTATTTTTGCAAATCAGGATGCTATTCCTATGTCCCATACGGAAGGTGATTATCAGGCAAATGACCCCCCCAGGCCACCGACTTTGGAGGTAAATTCAAGGGTTAGGATGAGCCCATTCAATGAGTCAACATTATAACTGATTGGCTTTTCTGGTTGAATTCAGGATGAAAGTATGGTTGTAAAAAGTGGTCCCACATTAGGGACACTGGCTCAAGCCTCTAAAGAGGTTATGTCTGATAAATCAGTAAGTGAACATAGTGTGAATTCATGATGAACACTCATGAGAGCAAAGCAATTTACTCACACTCTTGTGCTTATGCTGAATTTGCCCTCATCTCCCCCAGGTTGAGGAGTTACCTCTTTGGGTCATTAAGTATGTCCAATCAAGTTATAACCCCAAAGGCAATGGCAACTGTGGGTATTCTTGTGTGGCACATGCATTGGCTGCTGAAAAACCCGAGGGCCCGTATGCTAGAGACAATGGGTGGTATCAAGTGCGATTGGACATGTTACACGAGCTGGACATCAACAGGGCACTTTGGACGAGGAAGCTAGGTGGACCAGAAATGTTCGAGAAGACCTACGACAGCATTTGCGTGGAGAATCCCAAGGGACCAGTGCCCACTTCCAAGTGGATGGGCAGGCTTGATGGTGGTCCTATTGTGGCTAATGCATACAATAGGCCAGTGGTGTTCCTCACAAACGACCGAGCAGCTGGCTGCATGACGTTTCTCCCTTCAACTGTTGCACCCGACCCCAAACCAGCAAGCCCAATCTACCTTGCACTAATTAACGGGAATCACTGGATACATGTTATAGTCAAGCGTGGCCTAGTACCTTTCCCTCCACCGTCCATACCTAGATCATTTCCAAAGAGCCAAGCTGCTGGTTGGTTGAGCATCATTGAACCAGCCACACTTCTTTACTCCAAAACTTGCAAGCCAATGTAACACCCCTCCTCTGATTTGTAATTACTATATTAAATTTGTTTCCATAAATCAAAGTAGAGTAATGGCTGTCAACATTACTCCTGAATATTGTCAGCCTCCTTGATGCCAACAACAAGTCTTTCTAGCTACAAGTGGTGCAAGGATACAAGGAAAGAGTGATATTACTCTGGGTAAGGTTTTAATATTAATAATTCTCAAATAAAACGGGGGAATTGTGACGTAAACTTTAGAGGAAAAATAGGAAAAATAAGGTAATAATTATATTAAATAAATTTAATATAATAGGGGCCTGATAAATCAGGGGTGGTTTAAACCTCTCTCAGGTGCTTGCAAATAAATTGCAGAGGATTTAAGTACCTGGAACACTGGGGCCTGTTGACACAGGGGTGGCTTAATACCAGGAAAGGTAAGTGGGGAATATCTCCAAGAAAAGGGTTATTACTTACTAGTAATAAACCTTGAGGGATCTTGGGGATATTCAGGGTGAAACTGGACAGTTTTGGGCGCTTTGATGGGTGGATGGTGGAGCTGGATGGTCACTGTAGAGTTGTTGGGGAAGACAGGGCTAATAACTACTAATACGCTTACCATACTGTTTTAAAAAGTTGTATATCTAATAATACATGGGTAAGGTTGTTGGTGGGTATAAAAAAGCATGAGGAGCTTTATTTGGGCGGTTGAAGACCTCCTTAAATAGTCTTGAGTTCCCTCTGGGGACCCTGTAGGTATTATTGGCCAACTTGTGGGATATTTGGACCACATTTTGGCCATTTTTGCTTTCTTGGTGACGCGTCAGCAGCCCCTGCTTTGAATCCACGTCACCAATTGATATTATTAGTTTATTTATTTATTTATGTTGACTTACAGTCTGTAGTACATTAGTACTGGTTTTTATAGATTAATACTAGTGGCTTATTTGTATTTTATAATAAGCCACAGTATTATTTGTACTGTTTGTTCAGTCAATATAATTTTATTTATATGTCTAAATAATAATACAATCTGGTATAATCATTTATTTAGTCCCCATTAATCTTCATTACATGTGTAACTTATGTAATGAAGTTAATTGGGCGTGTTTTTGTTACTTTGGGTGTACCTTGGATGACTTTTCAGTCCGCGTGCCAAGCTGAGAGCCTGTAAGGGGCCTGATGCTTGCGCGGGGGCTTATATTCCAACTTTGGCGCGGGCTTTCAGTCACGCGGGTTGAACTTCAAGGTATGCGGACTGCGGTGCACGGGGTTTGAGTAAAACACATTGTATTTATACTATCTCCCCTAATTTACACAACACCTCATTTCCGTGACTGGAAATTGGGGTTAAGCATATGTATATGAGTATATAAGCATAAAGTTAGGTAATCATACTTTTAACTGATCATTAATACAATTTTCAGTTATTAGTATCATATCATATGTATAATAATAAGTTTTAGTTGCACACCAAGACTGACACCTATAATGTAGGAAATAGATAAACCAAAAGGCAAATAATGTATCATTTGGATGGAAGTGATCAATAGAACATGCAACATGTAGAGCTGGAGACACAGGATAGGAGTTAAATACCATACAAGTCAGAAGTGATAGTTGGACAAAGCTATTTCTATATCTTGAGAAAAAATGTGGAGTAGGTGGTGAGTAGCAAAGTAGTGGTGAAATTCTTTGTAGGTTCTTTCCCAATCCACTTGGGGGAGTCCATTCTCACCAATCTTATCGAAGCCCATAGCACACAAGAAGTCCAGAAAATATATACGAAGATTGTCTAAAGTTTGGTGGGGCATTGGGAGAGTAATACCACCATCCACCTTTTGTTTAAGGACTTTGGCCCCAAATTCTAGCAAGGCTGAAGCGTTGGCATTGCTGGCAGTCTGTCTGTTGAATGTGAAGACTGATGTTGGACCAAAAACGAGCAGACCAGCTAGCATCTGGATCTGAGAGGGTGTATTCCTTGTGGAGCACTCATCCGTCCTTGTATGCTTTGGACGTGGCCGGGTAAAGTCGGATAAGCTGCAGATATACGCCAGAGCAGACATTGCCCCCACCAGGTGCTGTGACACAAGCATGAGGCCGCCAAGGTTTTGTGAATTGGCATCGAATGTCCCCAGGTTCTCGTAGGTTCGTTGGAAGCCCCAGTGAGCAGAGTGGACCTTTGTTGTATCTAGTGGAAGGGGTTCCCATTGGGCGCCCTGCTGTTCGAGATGACAAAAAGCCCAGCATTGATGTAAAGCAGATTTGAGTCGGAGGTATGCCGTGTCAGGAGGAGAGATGAATGATGCCATGTTTGAGGCCAGTGTGTGTACCTGAGTTTGGTTGGTTATTGTCTTGCTTTTGTTGGCCCGGACAACTTCAATCTGATCCATGTTGATCATGTCATGAGTGATCAGAGACATTGAAGTAGCAGGGTGGAGGATTTTTTCTTAACCGCACCACAAAAATTGGTCAGTGTCATTTTTAAATAAATAGATAGTAACTAGGAGAATTACCTGATTTGCAAGCAGCCAGAGTTATTGTAACGTCCCACCACACTCTTTCCTTGAAATTGTGGTCCATTGGGCCATGAGGAGAGAGCATATGGGGGAGGTGATTGAGGACATAGGTGATGTTCTTTATCATCTTCTCAGCTGATGTGATGGACCATGCAATGCCACACGCCAAATCGTTGTTCAAGTTTTCTACCACTGATCTTGGAAGCAGTGGGCCTGGTAAAAATAGTTCCACAGCTGCAACAGACAGACAGACATGAGTTTGAGAAGTGTTTAATGTTTAGAGGAGAGGGGGATGACTCACATGCATCCCGTGTGGACCTTGCAGGGCAAGGAGGGCCTGTTGAGCTCTTGCTGGGGTTTGAACTGGAGCTGGGCAATGAACTGGAACTGTCCACTGCACTAGTGGTTGCGGTGCGGGAGAACTTCATGCCTTTCAAGTGTTCGGCCGTTAGGACAGTTGGGTGAGGAGTGAATAGGTGGCTTGGGAAGTTTGGGCCGGTTTCCCTTGGGTCGATACGCACAATCTGTTGATGAGAGGTAGAGGAGCCCTGTTGAGGGACTGGGCTTCCACCACATGAGGGAGGATTGTCTGGACTTGGGGTGTGATGCCGGGATTTTTTGGATGTAGGATCAACAAATATTGCAGTTGGATAGCGGTAGCGAGCCCGGCGTGGGTGACTTTCAACGATAGTGGAATGTGGGTGTGGGGCTGCACGATGGTTGTACGCCAAAGAGACTTGTGAGGCTGGAGGGTTGATTCCCAATTCTTCAGGGTCGGTTTCCCCCTTGGCATCCGGGTCATTTATATTGTCATCACGGTTTTGTGATAAGTTATGCAAGGCTCGTTTGGCATTTTGGGATTCCATGGCGGTAGTTATACCATCAAGGTAAGCCTCATTAGAGGTGGTGAGAAAGGTGCTTTCGCCTTTGCTGTTGCGCCTGGGTGATCTTATTGGGTGGATGGGGCCATATGCCGGGTTCATAACGTTGGGCAAGCCGTTGTCAAATGGAGCGGGTTCGTTGTCCCATTGAGCTGGTATGTTGTTAATTCGAGTGGGTTCTGGTGTGCAATGAAGTGTTGGTGCCGCATTGTTTGCTGAGAGAAAATCTGACAGTTGTGGAGCGGTTGTTTGAGGTGGTGGGAGGTCTTTGGGAAGATCAGGAAACCAAGGAATGAATCGGTTGAGGTTAGGAGGTGGTTGGTTGACGTTAGGAGTGGAATGTAGGATGGTTTGGCTAGCTGGGGGGTCAAACGTGTTTGTTGGAGCTGGGCGAGTTGAGGACTCATGACCCTCATCGTCTGACTGCTCGTATTCGGCTTTTATTTTGTTGGCGAGAACTTCCAGATACTTGTATTCCTCGGGACTGCATGCGGGATGCTGAGCAAGCTCAGTGCATTTTTGCCAGAAGTCCAAACCTGATTTGCAGTGTTTTGGGGTGGAAAGTGGTAAGCAGGAGGTTTATTGTCATACATCTTATGAGGAAACAGAACTTACGTGATTGTTCATGACTACCAGACATTGTTGTTGCGTGGAAATACGTCTAAAGTTTGATGGAGGAGGAGAAAACGGTGTTGCTGTTGGTTGGATTGCAAAGTAAAACAGATGTCAGCTGCTGCTCCTGGAATTAAGTACCTTTTGCAGTGAGAATATGAGAAAGGGGAATATCAGCCCTTGCGGGGGGTTTGGGGGGGCACTTTGGGTGTGTAGGGGGCTTAGACGGGGGACTTGGGGCCTGATATGCATCTGTGGGCATTTCCCGGGGCCCTTTAGGCCAAGATGTGTCCCTTGCACATTTTTCCTGGGCCTTGGGTGCAATGGGGGGCTTGCAAGGGGGCCTAGTGGCACATTCACACCTTGAATGTGTCCATAGGGGCCACTGGTTCTAGTTGGCCCCTTTTGGCCAGGCCCAGGTGGCCCATCTGGCCCCTTTTGGCTGGCCCATCTGGCCCCTTTTGGCCAGGCCCAGGTGGCCCATCTGGCTCCTTTGGGCCAGGCCCAGGTGGCCCATTTGGCTCCTTTGGGCCAGGCCCAGGTGGCCCATCTGGCCCCTTTGGGCCAGGCCCAGCTGGCCCCTCTGGGCCAGGCCCAGCTGGCCCAGGAGCGGGCGGGGTTTTGGGTGAGGGGCAGGGGGGACGGGGGGGCGCGGAGGATTGGGGGGAACGGGGGAAACGGGGGAGACGGGGGGACATCGACTTACTTGTCAATGTCCTGGCGGCTGGCTTGAGGTGGTCGGGCGGCTGGCTTGAGGTTGTCGGGCGGCTCGGGTTGGTCGATCGGGAAGGGTGGGCTGGGCTGGGTTGTGCGGTGGCCGGCTGGTAGGTGGGTGGGGAAGGTCGGGTTGCTGGGGGGCAGTCGGTGAGATGGTGGTTGGGGAGGGATTTCAGGAGGGGGGGGGAGGGCCGATCGGCAAAGGATGGGGGGAGGGGGCGGGTGGGGGCATGCTGATGTCATGCGTACATTCTGGTGTACGCATGACATCAGCATGTATATAGGAAGGGCGTGCCCCTTCCTATATACATAGAATCGGCGTGCCGACTGCACGCCGATTCTATGTATATAGGAAGGGGCACGCCCTTCCTATATACATAGGTCGGCGGTCCGCCGATCTATGTGTATAGGCAGGGGCTTGCCCCCTGCCTATACACATAAAAAGGGCGTGTGGGTCGCACACCCTTTTCTGAAGGGGCGGGCGAGCCGCACGCCTGTTTCTGAAGAGGGCGTGCGACTGCACGCCTGTAGATGGGCGTTCAGCACGCACGCCCATCTACAGGCGTGCCCACGCCCAAGGATGGGCGTGCAGCCCGCACACCGATTAAAAAAAAGGCGTGCGGGGAACACGCCTTGTTTTTTATCGGCGTGCGATGGGCGTGGGCGTGCGCCCATCGGCGTGCATTTATCAATGCCCAGGGTAGTAACCTGTTTTTTTTAATACTTAGTGTTTTTAACAAAACACCAAAGTAATTTTGTTTATTGTTATCTTTATTACACTTTTTTAAGTGTAAGACTTTTTATTCCATACTGTACACGCCACTATTTGTGGAATAGAGTACAGTTTGTTGACAAGCACAGTGATAGTACCTGGCCTTTTATAGACATTAAGCCAGTGTTTCATACACATAGCTGACAGGAGTACACACTCAACCCAATGGCCAGATCAACAGAAGCTTGGCAATAAATCTCACTCACTCATATTGTCAGAATTCTGGTCCTACTCCGCTCTCATTCTTTATTCCTGTTCCTGTTTGGCCATGTGGTCACCTCCTGAATGGCCAAGTGGCCTTGTTTCCTGTCCTGTATGGCCAAGTGGCCTTGTTCCCTGTTCCAGTTCCCAGTTCCCTGTTCCAGTTCCTGTCCCCAGTATGTTCCTGTTCCTGTCCCCTGTCCTGTCCCCTGTCCTGTCCCCTGTCCTGTCCCCTGTCCTGTCCCCTGTCTTCTGTCCCCAGTAACTGTCCCCTGTTTAGTTATTAGTCATGTATAGGCCCCCTTTGGATCTTGCAAGGGGGCTCTCTAGTTGTTCACTTAAAGGCTGCTCCTCTTATATGAAATAAAAATTATCGAGTCTGAGCCTTAAACTTATTTTTCCTGTCCTCCTCGGTCCTTTCTTAGGCTCCCTCAAGAAAGCCCCTTCATCGCCTCTTTTCCATGAGCTCTAATCTTGACACATATTTATCAGTCCTTTATCTCTTATGTTTCTTTTTTCTTCATTCCTTGCTAGTTTTTTTGCTACTATTATTAGTCTTGGAAATATTACTGCAATAATGTGCTTTATTCTCAAATCACTACACCAGGGGGAACTCATGGCATGATGACAGGTATTTACTGGTTGTTTGCATTAATCTTGGGAGTTGCCCAGCCATTGGGGTTGAGTGAGTTGAGAAGGTAGATTGTACTCCTGTCAATGGCCAGTTGTGCCAGTCATCTAGAAAGTGGTATGTTGCACCTATGACTGGGAATTTCAAACCTAAAAGAGTGTAGATTTACCTTTTTATGTTCAATTCCTAGCTATGAATCAATAAAAATATACTGTGAAGATTTGAATCAGAGAAAAGATGATACATCACAGACAAACATGAAGAAAAAGAAAAAGAAAAAGAAAAAGAAAAAGAAAAAGAAAAAGAAAAAGAAAAAGAAAAAGAAAAAGAAAAAGAAAAAGAAAAAGAAAAAGAAAAAGAAAAAGAAAAAGAAAAAGAAAAAGAAAAAGAAAAAGAAAAAGAAAAAGAAAAAGAAAAAGAAAAAGAAAAAGAAAAAGAAAAAGAAAAAGAAAAAGAAAAAGAAAAAGAAAAAGAAAAAGAAAAAGAAAAAGAAAAAGAAAAAGAAAAAGAAAAAGAAAAAGAAAAAGAAAAAAAAAGAAAAAGAAAAAAAAAGAAAAAGAAAAAGAAAAAGAAAAAGAAAAAGAAAAAGAAAAAGAAAAAGAAAAAGAAAAAGAAAAAGAAAAAGAAAAAGAAAAAGAAAAAGAAAAAGAAAAAAGATCAAATAGATAACTTCAATGTATTTGTAACCTCAATACTCCCAAATCTTCCAGTTTTCTGACAAGTTTTGGTTTGAAAAGGAACTGGCCATTAGGGTGCTTGAAATTTGATGAAAACACATGCCTTGTTCCAGGATGTGGATTTGGGGTTTGCAGTATCTAAAATTTTTGCTTGATACTTCTGTTGGAATTACATCATATCTCAGTCTCTGACTTTCTGTTTCCTTTCCCTTCCATTTCACTCCTTCCTTTCCAGGTGAATATGCATGTTTTTCACCTTCTGTCCCACAACTTGTCCCATGTTGTGATAGCTTTAAATATCCCATGGTCAGATATAAATCACAGTATCAGTTATCCTGCACCTGTTCCCTGAGGTCACTCATACAAACTCTTGTAGAGTGTGTGCTTTTCTGCCTCTCAAGCTAACAGTGTCCTCCCTCTTTAGAGGGCTTCTTTGCTGTTTTTAGCCCCAGAGTTTCCTCTGCTGGCTTTGGTCTAAATCCCAACTCTGGCCTTCTGCCTGAGTTCTAAAAGTTTCAAAACGCATATTCAAATAGAATAATGAATTAAACATCTTCATTAGTCACTCAACATCAAGATTATTTGTCAACATCAGGTCCATGGCATGTCACTGAGAAATGTCCCTGATGCAAACAGATATGCGGTATTGTGTTGAGCTAGATTCAAAAACAATTGACATCTGTCATATTGTGAGGCCTGTTGACAATGATTAATTTAGATAACATTTGTAAACTAGGAACGAGCTGGAAAACATGAAGAGAGGCCTTGCATAGCTCCAAAAACACCAAGCGATGAATTAATTTTACAAGTTGGATTCTAGTTTTTAATTGTGAATTTCTTGTATTTGATACCCCTCAATTTGTGGAATGCAAACATCTTGTTCTAAAATGTGCACAACCTTTTGCTAGATCCAAGTGTCAAAGGGGGCACCATTCCAACTCGGTAGTCTCCCTTGAAGACTAAATCAATTTCAGAACCATGAACCGTTGCAAAAGGTAATTAGGGGAGATTAAGTATGCGTATATAAGTGAGATTTTTTGGTTTCTTGGTGTGCCAGTTTTCATTTTCATCACAGAAAAAAAGGCGAGAAAAATAAGAAGGAAATGACGAAATTAAAGAGGAGACAAGATGGAAGAAGGCAAGACAAGCTGATGTTGAGAGAGAAAGTAACATCTCTATATATGTGTTTTTTGAACAAGCATAGTACTTTGTACACAATAGAATACTGAGGTAAGTGGGGCGAGAGTATGTGAAGGAAGGAAAGAAGGGGGCGGATATCCATGGGTTTCTTATAAGAACTGCAAGAAACGAATGAAACTCCAAGTTAGCATGGTTGGAGTAAATAAGACCAAGTTTCAAAAACAAAGAGATTGCCAACCTTTCCAGTCCTTGAATAAGAAGCAGTATTACCTGAACTTCCTCCCTTCATTCGGTTTTGAGCTCCGTACACAAAACTATCAAGCAAGCCAGCAACCGTCAAAACTCCACCGACGATCGCACATGTCGATGTTGCAAAATGAGCAAACGATTGGCGATACTCTTGATGGACGACTTGCATCGGCGAAATCTCATCTGAATACGCAAGCAATCAGGAATAGCAGTAAGTATATCTTCCCCTAGTACTGCGGTTAATTATAAGGACGCCTTCGTTTGTAAAGCTACTTAACAATTGAAGAATACTCCGGGTACACCACTGTGACCATGACTTGTTAGATGTCCAAGCTCGTCGGCATCACTTTTTTCACTATTATCAAGATCACGTTCGTACTGGGTGACACTGTACTGGTGAGTCTTGGCGACCTGGCCGTCCAAGAGTTGGAATTGAGTCCCGACGACCTTCAAGAAGTACTGAAACATGTAATTGCCTGTGTCCGAGACGTCTGTTAACACACAAGCGCATCATATAGGAGAACTAGGAGGCAGAATCCCTAAGAAGAGGAAATAACTCAACTTGCTTCGGTGTGGGCCTTGACACCATCTAGTGGGTTCACAATCCCTAGAGTCTGCTTCAGGCGCAATGTGTGAGCGGTTTCTGTGGGCTGCTTGGCATCCATAAATGCAAAAGTGTGGATGACGTGTCCGAAATCATGGAGGTTGCTGTCCTGGAGATATGGTACTAAATCGTGGACATGCACTTGATGCGTTTGAAATGAACGACCTGGAGAGAGATGAAAGTTTCCAATTCTGATGGACCATTCTCATCATTGATTGTCATGGTTTCAAAGCATTAAATTATAAATAACGTTACCAGTCAATTAATGGGGCCTTTGATGATAGAAAGCGGTCTAGATTTATATATGTATAAAAATAAATAATGCCCAGACAAAACCAGCAGCTCACACTTTGTTTACTTTGAGTATACCGTTAATGTTGCAACCTTCCTTGGATTGTTCTTTAATCCTTTCCGACCAGTGCTCTTGCACACACTGTTGAGCAAAAGGAGATGAATAAGCGAGTTCGTTTAGGTGGAGGTCCAAGGAAGAACCTTGTGTTGTAAGAGAGCTGTTGGTAAAGAGTTGGGAGAAACCAAACCTGTTCGATCCCATCAGGATTGTTAAAGCTCCATCCCCTCCGAACGTAACTCTCTCGAACTTCCTCACAGCTATTACAGCATCCCGAAGGCCCAGGTTCACCACCATAACATGAACCACAATCTGTTTAATCACGTCGACAGAAAACGAAGTTGAGGTTTATGCTTAATCCTAATACAGGCTGTGGAATTGGGATGATTGTTAAATGATCACCAACGAACAATCCTTCGCCCGACTGGCAATGATCGATTCTAGTTCACCCTGCAGTTCTGAGTGGAAGGTAGATTAGTTGGAGTGTTAGTTTATTAGACTTGTTTCAAGAGGGCCATAGTCAAGTCCGATGGGATAGGGATATACTTTGCGTGGTGTTGGTAGAAAGAGGTGCACCGGTTAGATCGAGTCGAGTTTTGGCCAGATCATGTGCCACGTCTACACCAAAATGACCATAGAGCAAATATCCGCATTAGAACAGAGTGATCTTGACAGAAAGATGGATCGCCTGACCGTTTTGATGTTCTCCACTAATATCCATCACGTCCACACTAAGCACTATGTAAACGAGTAAAGCCTTGGTGAGCCATCAAAACCTAGATGAAAAACCCATGACAGCCGAAAGGGAATCTTACAATAACAGGGAACACGTGGGAATGTGATGTTCATGTGCACCAAGAGTTTTTCCCCCCTGCTTTTGTCAACCAAAATTGAAGGCTGGATATGAATTTGGCGGTAGTCTCGAAATTCTACTAGGATCAGGGTGAAGATTAGTGCCGCTGAAGCCATCGTTACTGGGGTTGATATGTTGAGTTATTTCAGGTTGGCCATAGTAGAAAAAAGTGGAGAATGAATTATCAGAACCGGCTTAGGATTTCCAGATAAAAGCACGTGGGATAATTTGGTTTCACTGACAGATTCCACCAAAACCAGTCTTCACTTTGACGTCTTCCATCGTCTATTGATGGGATAGGAGATGCAGAAAAAAAAATCAGCAAGAAGTACCTGGGCTCATGAACATTTATGAATTTAATGACATACCTTTGAGAACCCATCGAGCCCCTTGAAATATCCACCAAACTGTCCATGCCGACCCATGTTGAAGAAGGAACCGAGACTTGCAACTGATATTGAATTAAACTATTTCGAGATATTTTTCATGGGTATTGGACTGAGTTGAAGGGAGTGAATATCTTCTTCTGATGGGAAACCAGTCGGATGGCTAAGGAAAAAGGGCCGGGGAATTTCTGGTGGCCTTGCATGCGATCGTCTGACATTTCTGGTGTACCTTGTGGCCAGACCCCCTACTGAGGGGCGCAGCACGCCTGTGCGGAACCGGCGCCGAGATCACAATTTTTTTGGACAGCTCTCCAAGACACAAACTTTCGGACGAAATTTGCTTATACCCACCGTACTACATGACAGGGTAAGTGCATACATATCACTGTTATTTTAATCTGCTTCGTCGTAGCCATGATATCAATTCCAGATTGAACTGATTCACGCCTCCTCCAACCCCCTATGCGTTCAGACGCAGCGATATTTGATTAGGGAAACAAAGAAAAAAAGAAAGGGTGATGTCTCTTCATCGAAAGTTACGAATTCATCAAATCTTTGGTGGTGTAAGGAGGCAAGAGAAATCATAAAAATCCTCGAGAAAACTCAGATGATCGATTTGCTAACATTCTTTCTCGCCTTGATAGGGTACGGGAATTGGGAAAACAATTATCTCGACCGCGTTGTCCAAAGCATCGAGTCGGCTTGGTGAACAGGCGAGTTATTTGAAACCGATTGGGACTGGGATCGATAGTGATGATAAGTTAGTTATTCTTTCTGTTTTGTATCATCAGCCATTGTCAATAATATTTTGCTGACTCCTGAGGGTTCTTCTCAGACACGTGTCAAAATTTACCAACTCAGATGTACTGACCAAGTGTTTATATACATTTTCCGAGCCTGTAAGCCCCCACCTGGCCGCCGAGCGAACGAGGAAACAAGCGACTGATCCAAATTCTCTACCGGGTGCGTTGTCATCCTCGGATGATTTTTTTATTTGACTAGTGCTCAGTAGCTAATGACATCTCTACGATGGACTCGACTAGCTAGTAACGCCTACTGATCACGAATTAATAACCAAAATTTATAAACATATCAATACGACTGCTCGCGCGTTGGGGAAGGATGAGACAGGATCGCTTTATATCGAAACTGCCGGCGGTAAGTCGTCATAAAGAATCGCCAATTTTCTATTCACAAAGAAAGCACAAGAAATCACTAGTAACATGTGCATGATCAGCTGACTCCACAAATTAAAACAAAAAAAGGCGTGCATTCGCCTACTCTAGCAGGTAATTCGCAGCTTGAAGCATTCAGGCCACTACGACTGCCTACGATATTGGTGGGATCACCGCTTCTCGGGGGGATTTCTTCGACAATTTCTGCGTATGAATCACTCAAAATACACGGATATGACATCGACCTACTCCTGATCCTTAAGGAAGAGTACTATGAGAATTACGAATATCTTAAACGCTGGACGATCGAGCGCGATATTGACTTTGCTGCCGTTGAATTCCCACCCGCACTGATAACACACGACACAACGCAAGAATTCGAGCAAATGAAAGACTTTTATGAACGTATCACTCATCCCCAATCGACCATTTCCAACGCTGTCCGTACTCTACAAGCTCGCCACCTTCGTCGAGTTCGTGAACTCGAAAGCATGCCTGAAAGGGCTCTGAATCAGATTTGGTGGCCATTTGTGCAACACAATTCAATTAACACGCCTGGTCAGGTAACCGTAATCGACAGTGCTTACAAGGATTGCATGCTTACCTATCGGGCCGGCGGCGACTTTTCACCCTCGACCGTCTCAACAAACAAGGACCAGAAAGAATCCCAGGAGGTCAAGTCTCTAGTCCAGCAAAGATTCGACGGCTCTGCTTCTTGGTGGACTCAATCCTTGGGTCACGCTAGTCCAGAGATCACTCTGAGTGCAGCACATGCAGCTGGTCGATTCGGACATGTAATCTTTCCTGGTTGTATCCATGAACCGGCCTTGAATCTGGCCGAGCATATGCTCAGAACCGTCGGAGCCGGCTGGGCAAGTCGAGTATTCTTTAGTGATAATGGTAGCACCGGTGTTGAGGTAGCCCTCAAGATGGGTCTCACCAGTTACAGACGGAGGCATAACCTTCCCTCAGGCGTACACTTCGATCTAGGAGTCATCGGTCTCAAAGGAAGCTATCATGGTGATACGATCGGCGCAATGGATGCCAGTGAACATTCAATTTTCAACGCCCAAGTTGATTGGTATAAAGGAAAAGGCTTTTGGTTAGACGCCCCACAAATTCATCTCGTTGATGGCCATCAAGCTGTGATTTTCACAAATCCAGGTGATCAATGGGGACCAACAGGATGGAAGGTTCCCTATGCTAGTCTTCAAAATATCTACGACGTTGACAGGAGATTAAAAGAAGACCCGCTCGCCGACGTATACGCAAATCACATTTACACTTTTTTGCGTAAATCCCGATACGAGTCTTCCATTATTCCTGCTTCTTTAATTATAGAACCGGTGGTCATGGGTGCCGGTGGAATGATCTTTGTCGATCCTCTATTCCAAAACGTCTTGATCAGTGTTGTGAGAAACAACCCACAACTGTTTGGGCATTTCAAGAATGCTATAGCTTGGTCACCCAATCCTGACCCACCGAAGAACGAGACCGAAGGAACTTGGAGAGGTTTACCTGTAATCTTTGATGAAGTCTTCAGCGGATTATATCGTCTTGGAAAACCCAGCGCAGCCATCTTCCTCGGTCGGGACGTCCATCCGGATGTTGCGGTGTACAGTAAGATGCTCTCGGCTGGTACTATTCCACTCAGCGTGACCTTGGCGAGAAAGGATATATTTGATACGTTTCGAGGCGACGGGGCCATTGAAGCCTTATTGCATGGTCACAGCTATACCGCCCATCCAATCGGATGTTCCGTCGCTCACACCGGCTTGAAGATTTATGAAGCAATGGATTACAAAGGACGATGGGATTCCGCTAAAAAAAATTGGCAGACTGGAGCTGATTTGCTATCGGAGACTGCCATTTGGAGCTTGTGGAACCAGTCTTTTGTTGGACAGGTTACCCAATTCTCCGAAGTTGAAGGCGTAATGACCCTTGGAACTGTCTTGGCAATCTATTTGAAGGATCAAACCGACTCCAAAGGTTAGTGTGCTTGCATTTATTCTTCTGCCAGCCTGTTTTTTCTTCTTCTTTAATAACCGGTAACTTGACGATTTAAATTCCAGGTTATACATCTTGCGCTGCCAAGAATTTCCTAAGTCGACTCGAGTCATCGCAACTCAACGGAGATCAGCATCTTCCGTTCGGATTGCATGCGAGACCGTTAGGAAACGTGGCCTATCTCATCTCTAGTCTCAACACACCTCCGGATACTCTGGAAGCAATTCAATCGGCTATCCTCAAAACCCTCAACCAAAGCAGTGATTAAGCACAGATGGCTCTTTTTTTCCTCTCCCCTTTTTTCTGAATCTTGAAACTCACAACTTGCCGAGTTTAATGGCAGTCAAAAGTTTGGATAGGCTTTGTCTTATTAGAGTATTACGATATCAGGCGCCAGAAACGGACTGTTTCAGAATATGTCAGACAAGCCAGTTGATAACGACAGGCAGGCCCTCACAGGTGCAGAATGATGATGAATAAGTGTATTTTGGGTTATAACATGATTTCTTCCTTTAGAATTGTTGAGGTGAACAACAAAAAGGAAAACAAAATATTGCGATAAGGAAAACAATAAACAGAAGCGCGTGTTCAAGGATAATTTATAGGATTTTTAGAAAGAACAGAGACACTCTTCGGACCACAAATAATAAGCCAAGTTGTTCCTTTTCAATCCTAGGAATTAGGATGCTTGTGTATTCCTGTTTCCTATTCTGACCTAAACTCATATCCAAGAGATAAGCTTGTTATTGGACGCTAGAGGCAACTTGATAGGCTCTTCTAGGGCCTGAAAGATTTCAAGCCAAGAAGAGGTGATTGGAGAAGAAGGTCCGTAGATTTATTGATTAAAACAAAAATACATGTTGGTGCCATAGGGTCAACTGCAGTGAGATCTCTTTGGTTCATGTACTTCTTTTTATTGGTTGTTGTTGCTTTCTCTTGTTGTACTCTTTGCTTCATTCAATGCAAAAAGAATGTCCTTCATCAATTATACTAAACAAAGCCAAACTGTAAATTGTGAAGAATACAAAAAGGAGTAAAAAAACATGATTAGGGAAGAGGAAGAAGAAAACCCAACCAAAAGCAAAGAAAAAAAAGGGGGGTGTTGATGAAAGCACACCCACACCAGGGGCTCACCTCTTGAAAAAGGGGTGTGCACACACCCTTTTTTGGGTGCCAGCATGCCAATAGATGGGTGTGAAGCTCACATGCCCATATACAGGCATGTGACACCTGCACAAAGAAGGGTGTGCAGCAGCATACCCCTGTCAAGGAAAAGGTGTGCGTTCAGCGTGCTAATCCTATGTATATAGGTAGGGGTGTGCCCCATACCTATATACATAGGATGAGGATGGGTGTGTGACCTGCACACCCTGTCTATGTAAATATATGTGTATGGACCACCATTATTTAATTGACTGATTTTCAAAAACCCACAATGTTTGAAACATGCTATTCCTTCATCTCACCCATTTGAGAACCCATATATAGATGAATTTCTTCATTTTTGGCGAATTGAGTGGTTTCAAAAGTGGATTTGGCCATATTTGATACCCACTAATGGTGGATTTGGTTGTATTTAATAACCCATTGTTAAGTGAGATAAAAGATAATAACCAAAGGGGCCTGATAAATAAGGAGTGTTTTTGACCGCTCTAAGCTATCATACAAAGCCAAGGATCTACTTACCTGCTGAAAACTGGGGACTATAAATTTTTATGTGCCAGATTTAAGGCAACAGGGGAGGAAAAAGTGCCACAGAAAGGGAAAGAGTTATCAATTCCCTGTATGGAACACATCCAGGGACTGGTGATCTTTTTAACTGTGAAAATTGGGGACTTTGTAATCAATATGTATAAGGATAATTGCCAGGGAATTCACTTGTGTAAGGGGGGCTTTGGAATCAGTGTTAAATTTAGTAGGTATATTTGAAGATCTAGGGAATCCTTCCTTGGAGGTAGAGAGGGTCATTTGAACACATTTTTGAGGGAGCACCCATTTGGTTTATGATGTACCACATTTTTCTTAACACAAAATTTACTGCACCATCATGATCCTCAAAAATTTCCCTCTAAATGCCAGGTGCTCACTCATGGTGGCCACCTCTGTGCACTGATCAAAATTCCCCTTAAGAGAGATGCTGGAAAATGTTTCAAAGTGAAAGTTGAGTAATTTAATGAAGGAACACAAGCTTCTGGGTGCACCACTGTGCTTGTGCATAACCAAGGACTCACAACAACAGGCTCATGAGCACCAGGATTGTACAACAATGGGCTCATGTGTCAAGTTTCCTGTTAGTCTTCTACCATGATGTATCCCCAGTTGGACCATGAGTGCTACCCACCAACACCCTGGCAGTCACAAGCATCTGTAGCCAGCTAGTGGGTAAAGGTAGAACTCTAGCAGGGGTCTCAGCTTATCTGAAGTTGTGAGTTTGAATCTCACCAGACACATCACCATCTTACAGTCTCTGTATCATGTGCACCAGGACTGTACAACAACATCCAACCAAGAGCCATGATCTCCTAGATACTCCAGTTTGAACACATGCTATATGGACAGCTCTTTCTGCCAGGCTTAAACACTTGAGCATCACAGCATTCATGAGTGTTCTTTGTTCTTCTCTTTCCTCTACATATAGACAGAGTGCAGTTGGGATGGACAATGCAACTGCTGCATGGATCAACTCATGGGACAAGCCAGTCCAATTGGTGCTTCACTTGGACTGGAATTGTCCAGCAAGTTCTGTAACACACTGCTGCTGTGCTGCACAACTTGTCCAACCAAGTTCAATATCAACCCAAGGGGGTCTCCTTGGGTTCATATGCCATCACTTGATAGCAACCAAGTTCAAGCTGGTTGAGTGCATCCCAGTTTGACTGGCATAACTCCAGCTTATACCATTATTCTTGCAGTTTCAATCAATCATTTTCACCACTAATCTACTATTTCTATCATAGTATCTCTGTATCCTATGTCTCTCTCCATTGATTTTTATATGTATCATTATAGCTTGATAGTAAATGTTCCTGTCTTTTATTCTCATCTCTTTATCTTCTAACTGGTTTGTTTCAGTCTGGTTCCGGTTCTGGTTGCAAGCAATTCAGTTGTATTTTATCAACAGTACTTATGTTGACACACATTAGCTTTGGTAGTGGCCAGTGCTAAGGACATCTACATACAGAGACAAATCCCAAGCTATAAAACCTAAAATTTTATTATTGTTTTATGTATCTAAATATTTATGTATTAGTTTAGTAATCTCTCCTCCTTGATGACTCGTTTTCTTAAATATCCAAGTAGGTCAGGGCATAGCCCCCATTTTGGGGGTTTGGGGGGGTTTAGAAAATATAACACCTTTTTTTTTACTTTTCTGTTCGCGTCTGCCTGGTTGAACCACCCAGTTTTGGTTGGGGTTCTATCGGACAACTAACATCGAACATGGTGCGAAGGACGACGATCAACTCAGCTCCTTCTGAAAAACAACCAGCCGCATCTCGCACTCCGAGCTCGCAACTGACCAGCAAGAAGAGACGATGTGCATCGTCGGGCGAAACACCGGAGACCAGACGATCCAAAAGGACACGCTCAACATCCCACCATGAAGCAGGCCACCAAGAGCCCCGTGGAACCGAGGATGTGACAACCAAGCGCACCGAAAACCTGGACGAGAATCCAGCTCCTTCGGTAGATCAGCAAGGAACGCAAGTTGAAGAAACCCAAGTGGATGAAGAAGTAGTTGACAAACGCATCGTCCAAGCGATCCGACGCTATGAACAGGATGATTACGTCGAGAGGGATCTATGGGACACACTTTTACAACTTTCTTATCAACATTCTCAAGATCTTTCCAGAGCTCTGGTGCATTGGGGACGGGTAGGAGGTCTACGAGACACAAGGACATCCAAAACGCCGGCAAACAATGACCCCACACTGTCGCATCCCGCCCCGGAAACTCCTGGAATCAACAGTCACGACTCAGAAGTCCAGATATATGACCCCACCGCCTCCACTTTTACATTATGGCCATTGCCTCTTCAATCTTGTCCGACACCCGAATGGACTTTAGATGAAGAATTATCTGCGTTGATCACCCACACCGAAAGAGAACGTTCTGGTAGCCGATACAAAGATAAAATTTTCGAGGATGACGAATCGAATGACGACAAGACAGATCTTCTGGTCGACAAAAACCGGGAAACGTTAATCCGATTACTTAATGACCTGTATGAATGTCATCCCCCGCACACATCTTCGATTCCTATCTTTACACGAGGAAAGAGGTACAAGAGTAAGCGAGTGAATTCTCATATGATTGAACGTTTCATTTGATTTGATTTGATTTGGGCCCTATCTACTCAGAACAGGCGGCCAAGTCCAAGAAGCTTCTAAACAGATCAACCCAGCCACCCGATCCAACGAATGAACAAGTCGACTTTGGATTGGGTTGGGAGTTTGTTCTGGGTGTTGCTAATGCAACAATGAACGTTAAGCCAAGGTGAGCTCGAACCCAAGTTTATAGGCCTTCAACTCCTCAAACCATGGAACCTGACAGATTACCTATATCGTATTAAAATTTAAAAAAGTGTCATCCAACGTGCTCGGGAAAGGTTAGCAGAGATGTATAGGGTCCCATTGGAGCCTCCTCCGATTGACAAGCGAATTGGCAACTCCTCGGACTCCCAGTCATCTCTGGTTGTCAACTTGGACCCTCCCCATCCTCTGCACCGATATAGGAAAATGAAGCCATTGGCGATACCCGATGACCAATCGTAGTCTATTTCGATTCATCGCGAGCATGGCGACGCCAGTTCCCACGACCCAACCCAAATGATTAGGATGTGATCTTGACCTAGATAACTTGTCTCTTGAGTATCCCATCGTGGAACGCCTGGAGACCTACATACTGGGCCTCCTCCCTCAGGTAAATCCATTGATTCTGGTGCTCAAATCTCACACATATCAATCGAACGGCTCGATTCTTGAGAGCCAAACTCTACTGGACCATGGTATACGTTTGAATTTTGACTATTGTTGTAACAAAATGTAGCGTGCTGGGGTGAGTAACCCCAATCAACGATCCAGGTGAATTTTCTAGACTCAGTTTTATTGTTTAGGTTTTGTAAAGACATGAGCCTTTTCTGGGACTGTGTTAGAAAATTTTTATATGCATGTAAGCTGTAGAGTTGAACCATTTTCTTAGCAAAAAGTTTTGAAGAGCTCTGAAAAAACAGACTATAGCTTCGTACTTCCACCGTCAGGGATTTAGATATGAGACTACAGACGCTTGAGAGATGGCCACATGTATTGGAATCGACTAATTATAATCTCATCAGATGAAAAAGCTTATGATAAAGTGTACTCAGTTGCATGAAGAGCTTTGCGTGCCAGTCTCGATCTCCAGGGGTTGGATCACCAAGCAACGCAAGCGGCAGTGGTATCTTGTGTTGTCAATTTGTATCAGGATACAGATGCCACATGTAATGCAAGGCCTGGCCGGGAGGAAGAGGTGAAAGGGATCATGGAAATTTGGAAGGCACTAACAAACAAGATTTGGTTATACCCGGAATCTTGATGATTAACAGGAATTTCCGGAGCAATGAGCGATGATACCAACCACTTAACTCCAACAGCAGTAAACATAATAGATGAAGATGTTAATAAATAAATAAATAGCTCTAAGTTTACAATGGGCATCCGATGATTGACTCGAGTGTAACAAAACGATCTTTGATCAACTACAGCCATAAACAAGAGAATAAGATGGAGCACTATTTTTTGAGTTTGAACCATCCTTGGGAAGGCTTGCGAATCTTATTGGCTTGAGAGTTATCAGAAGCTGGGGTGGATTGAGAGGGGCCCGGTGGGGCAGTTGAAGAATGGGATGGGTTGTGTTTGTTGGCAAGCGGTTCGCGATCACCTGTGATTCCATCGATATAAGCCGTCCGAGTACTATTCTCGATGAGTGCTGCCGTCTCGGATGGGGTGACCCCGTTGGGCAGCGAAGCATCGAGTGCGTTCTTGGCCCGTAGAGTAATAAAATCTTCGAACAAGGCCGCATTTCGTGAGTTCACTTTCCATATCCTGAGGGTCGTAGATCAGCAAGGACATCGATCGATCCCACCACAATGTAAAAATAAAACCCCGAAACGATGAGGATCTCATGGAAGCATGGTGTCAAGTGTTGAATATTTCCAAAACAGACTGCTTACGCCATGATGATGTCTCCAAGGATGGGCACCAGTCCAACCGATGTGGCCAGGACCTGGTCTGGAAGAATGCCATGGCCACCCATCATGCACATTAGTAGGGAATAGAAACGGCTACAAACAAAACTGGAGCTGACAGCCGAAAGGATTGAGACTAACTCAACAACATCCGCTGGACCAATGACGCAGGTAAGTTACACTTCCTGGCTGGTCTGATAACGAGATAGTACGATAACGCCGCGTCAGCTGCGTCACCAACCACTGGAATGAAGCCTGTTATTGTTGTTGTTGTTGTGGTGGTGGTGGTGTGTTTGTTGTTTTTCGTTACACATCAAGTCCAAACAGAGTCAATCCTACTGGGAAAAGTCAAGATAAGAGAATATGACTTGGAGAGAGAAAGTTCATTAACCGATTAGAAAAGTCCATCCGAATCTAAACCCGCAAATCGAGAATCCTTTATCGAGACAATGGGCACGTCTTCTGATCTTTTTCTACACACACACACACATATACACAGAGATGGACAGATGAGTACAGAATAGGGGTAGAGGTCTCAGAAGCCAGACGTTTGGTAAAGAAGGAGAAGATGATCACAAACGCTTACCAAGATTTTCTCTTCGTGCTTGGTCAAGCCAGACGGAAGCTCGCGTTGGGTGCGTTTCCGTTTGCCGGTCTGAGCGTTGACGGAGGTCTCGTAGAGCGGGTCACGTGGCTCAAATGCAGTGGCCTGAGTTTTGAAGAACGATCTGACGACCTTGGCAGCGATCTTGTCCGTCATTTCGGGAGCTTTGAGCTGAAGTTTAAGGAGATATATTTAAAAAAAAATAAGTTCGACTGGATGAACGAACTCTAAAAGCATACCGCGCGACACCAAGTCATCAATCATATTCATATCACACAATCATTCCTTTCCCCTGGGCAGGAACTTGTTCAGATTGGCATGTGTAAATACAATGTAGGACTCGAACTAGCCAAAGCATACATAATTAATCCAGGAACTACACCAACCTCATCCTGGTCCACCTCCACCTCTTACAATGAAGAGGGTTATCTAAGCTTCAGGACTAGGTGGGATAGGACATCCTGTCTAAGACAGTCCAGCGATGTCCTTCGTGCAACTTGTTCAGAAAAAGAAGAAAGAAAGAAGAAAAAAAACATTCTCATGATGTAGATCTCATCATAAATGACTCCATGTGTACAAACTTGCTCTTGAGTCTAAAAAAACACACACACACACCCCCCGTGAAGAAGTTGAAAAGAGGAGGAAAGAGGGAGAACCGAAACAAAATAAAACAAAAAAACCACAAAAAAACAAAATGAAAGAAAGATAAATTCAACGAACGTGGGGAGAGAAGTGTCACTACCTAGCAAGCATCTTAAAGTCGGAATGCAGAAGGATTTCAGATAGACGGACAGATATCTCGAGGCGATCAAAGAGAAATGACGAGGTTAATTTTTAGATTTAATCAGACCGGAGAACATATCAAAGCTGTTCGAGTCAGGTTGCAAATCGATGATCTGTTGATGGGCGACCAAGGTGCCGTCAGATTTTCTGACCAGTTTGGTTCTTAGGAGTCCGTACGAGGGGTCAATCCCGATGATCTTCAACTCTTCTCCTGTTTTCTCATACTTGATCACTTGCTCCCTATATCATCATTGTTCAATAATAGGCGAAGAGAAATGACAGTTGTTGGAAAAATATATATGTGTGTGTGTATGTGTGTATACACAAAGGGGATATGAACAGAGGCAAGATGGAATGAATGACGTACGAGTGTAGCCAGCGGGCCAAGTAGAGGGAAGAGAAAGGTTGGAAACCCTGAGCTTCGAACCGGGTCCACATCTGAGCAAAACTACTCAGGATCCCTGCGAGGATTTCTTCAGCGCTTGGGTGCCTCAAGTGTTTACAGTCGAGGCCATCAACATCATTCGATGATTGACGCGCGGCTCGAATCAGCTCTGCCAGGCTGGTTGTGCTCGATTGGGGTGCCGAGTAGTTATTCAATCCACAGCCTAGAATCACATCAATCAGCTCTCTCTCTCTTTTTGTGACTTTCTCAATGAGACCTGCATAGAAAATCATTTATTGATGTTTTTTGATTTATTTTATGACTTGCCAATCACGAGTTTACATTCAGTACCGCTGAGTCCACCAAACGAGCAATTGACAAGGATCCCGCCCATCTTCTTAAACCCTTCTCGGTCTTGTCCACCGCTGGATGATCCATATATATCGTTTGGCCATTTCAACCGAACCAACACCTTCCCACCAAAACATTTCTCGATCCATTCGATGACAGCCAGTCCAAAGAGATATTGGACAAAGACGAGGCTAGATCCCATGTGGATGGTTTTGATCAAGATGGAGAATTGGATCGATCGCTCGGTCGAGATCCAATGATTCGAGCCTCGGCCTCGGCCATCGGTTTGTTCATGAGCGATCGAGACGGTCCCATTGGGGAGTAAGGCTGCCAACTTGGTATTCCTGTAGACAAGATAATCGAAAGGAGAGTACGATCAGAAGCTCATATAAGCGGTAGGTTTCTTTTTTGAGAGCCCTAAAGGGAAACATGGAGAGGTAAGGACGACGCTGAAGCTTGTGAGAGTTCGGATTGATTAACTAGGACCTACTTCTCAAGTAATGTTTGAGTACTTGCCATCGTTTTGGCAAATAGAACTGTGTTGCCGATCTGAGATGTTGAATCGATCAGTGAAAAATAACGATTGTAATCGAAAATAGGCGGTTGGAGCTGGTCTAAGTTGGTGTGTGGGCACAAGAAGAGTTGTAGTGTGTCGTTGGTTGGCATGGTAGTAGGAGAAGCAAGCCCAGTTTCGGAGAACACGGTAAACGTGTTCTGGGTATCTTGAAAGATTTGATCGTTTTCTCCTGTACACCGCTCCAAGATACTCCGATGGATCTCTTGAACTGATGCGGTTGTGGGAGAAGAGATGAGGTAGAGCGCGGATGATGTTTGATCGGTGGTTTCTGGAGCAGATAGGCCTTCGAGACCGATCAAGTTGAGGATTTCGATTAAACGTTCCGGGTGAGGAGTGAGATCGAATCCGACTAGGGCCAGATAACCCATTTGATAGGCCTTGCAAACTGCTGCGATGTGGTCTTGATCACCATATTGGGTCCATAGGATCGACTGGTCGTCTTTCACTGAGATGTTTGTTTCAGAGGTAGGATGCTTGACTTGGATCAATAGCTTTGTCGAGTGTTCGATCGGATGTGAGGTAAAAACCAGTTCTTTATGACAAGGTGGTGGTGGTGGTGATACTGATACTGAGGTGGTCATTAGTGTTGATGAGGGGATGAGATTCCAGGTAAGATGAAGCAGGCCCAGTTGATCGGTTCCAGCAAATCTAGCACCGGTGCCCACCCCGAGATACCTTCCACCTCGACCGACCCAGCGACGAATGGTTTGACGAGTATCGGTGAGCAGACGATCATGTTCGCTTGAATCAAGGCTTGGAAAGACTACCAAGGATGTAAACTCTTGCCATGGTTGTTGGTTGAATAGATGGGCGTTGGCTAGTTTAACATCGTAGGCTCTTGATAAAACCCTCCTGAGAATCAGATGTAGCTCTTGAGAGGCTCTAGGTGTCACCGAGCTAGAACCTGAATAGACCAGGACGTTCATGAGGTTAATTGTTTGAGTTGGATCGAGGTTAGGAGACAAGGGACATCCAAAGGGAATCCCGCTGAGTGTTAAGTTTGGGAGGGTAACATACATAAATGCGCGCCACCAGCTGGTGAATTCCCTCTTGGTGGATTATTTGGGATAGTTCATCTGTCTAGGAATAAATCAAAAACCATCGTTTCCTTCTAAAATTCCTTTGGATTGCTGTCACAACATCGATAGTTGTAGTTACAATTTATGAAGAAGGAGATGATATGTAGTTTTAAGTGTCTATTATGTATGTACTTCTTCCTTCAACAAACCATATACGTCCTCTAAACAAAGTATGTAGTCGTTTCCATGGACGCTCATGATGTGCTAGCATCAAAAAAGCCCACGACTCTCTAGGATTTTCTTTTGGCTTCTGTTGTGGTTGTTCCCCTTGGGGATTTTTTACTTCTAATGCCTATCCGGTCAGTACACCAAGGTTGGAGATAAAAAAAAATCTCTAGATCCACCTGTGGGCAACCCTAGACCCTATCCTATGCCCAGACCCCTCGAGACACCTCACCCCCCGCATACCATGCCAATCCCCGCCAAATTCTCCAACCCTGGCAACCCCAGGTTCCCCGACCCTGGGCGGGCTTCCTGGAGCCTTTTTTTTTACAAGTCCAATCCCGTTGCCGCTAACACCTACACACCCCACCCTACAATAGCCATTACTCAACACACCACTCCCTCAACCTCCCAACAAACTTACCGCAAACCCGGAAACACCAAGGTGCTGTATTTAACATCCAATTATTTATTCACCAAAAATGACCCTCTGCGAACAAGACTAACCATAACCAACATTTATTCCAAAAAAAAAATAGATTTGACGACATGGATGGTCACATACAAAGGACCAGTAATTATTCCCCACCACGACAGGAAAATCCATCGCAGGCCAAATTCGTCTCCTCAGGACTTCAGATCCGAGGGTTAAGCCACCGAAACGTCCCCAGCCAGCCCTACGTTGGAAACCGGCCACTTCATTATGGAAACCTCAATCTACTCACGAATACCGCAATTTCAAACGGTACTCGCATTGGTATACCCCATCCCAACGGGATTTCTCAACCCGCCCAGGGTCCTTTTCTACAACCCAGATTCAACATTGCACCAGCGCTGCCCCCTTCCCAATCCCTGCCATCAATTCCAGCCATCCCAAATGAGGCCCCTTGTCCTCAGATACTACCACAAACATATCAATCAAGGCCATCACTTCAAATATTCTCACCAGCCAACCCATCTGAGCGCACACCTGCAGAACTAACACAGACGCAACATATCCTGCCGTCTGAACCACCTGCCAACCCTCCCAAATCGATGCTTTCCCCGAATCGATACAATACTAGAAACGTGTCGCGGTCCGCTAATGAATTAGAAGCTGATATACTGGCAGAGATTGAGCAGTTCTCCACTGCAGCTCACAGCAGGGCACGGGGTCAAACGCGTGGAAGACGAGGGACTCGAGGGGCCAGCGGAACTAGAGGTGGCCGAGGTCGTGGAGCCAAATCGATATCATCATCTAGGGAGACCCACACTTCTGAGTCAACTGACCGGGGTGATCCACTTTCACATGAAATTTTTCCCTTACCAGTACCCATTGACGAACTGCCGGAAGATAACGAGTATGGCGAAAACCCCAATGATCCTGAGGACCCCCATAATCATTGTCAACGACAGCACTTGGAATCCAAAATCATGGATGAGCTGAAAAAGTTACCATTAGATGAACTACGTCGCCGGGCCACCAGATACGCCAAATATCAGCGTCTCATACCTGAGGATCGGCACCAACTTAAACAGGCCTACTTTGCTTATCAACGTGAGGTCTATCTGATTTCATGCAAGCGAATGCTGACCATCAACCCTGCGCTGTCTTATCTGGGGATGCTAAGCCGTATGCGGGGAGCAACGTGTTTCAACCATTTTTGCATGTACGACAAGGTTGCAAGTTTGACACACAATGATAGTGAGTTCTCGAGTTTGATCCTTGAATGCACTGTTACACTGTTACATTGAACTGAGCCACACTCAACTTAAAAAGAATCCTTACATCCAAACGAGCGGGCGCGTCTATGTGGCCTCTTATGGGCTGAAGTTGACTGCAAGACTAAAGAAAAATGGAAAGACCCACAATTTGTTGAATCACAGAAGGCCCTCCATGGCCAACCAGAAATAGGTGATCGGGAAAAATCTACTGCTTCTCCAGCATTGCTCCCCAATGCAAGATTCAAGCTAACAGATTGGGCTCGTGAGATCAAGAACAATGTGAGTGCATATACTAAATTTTGATTCATTTATAGGCTGAGCTGATTGTGCAAAAAATCTCAAGCTGAGGGACCTGAGTACAACAAACAACGTGGAAGGTTTTTTTGTAATTACATCGCGTGATCCACAGTCAAACACCCTTATAACAGGCGGCAGTCTTCTCGGAGAACAATTTATCGACATGATGACAAAAAAACCTCACAACCCATGCAACAGCTTCTTCTCCTTTGTTAGTGGCTGGGTTGCAATCAAAGGTATAACTGGAGTCGGGCCCTCCCCTCCAGTTGTGTCAAAGAAGAAGACCATTTCTGATGAAACACTGGAATTGTATAACAAGGGTGAGTTGAAGCTCGATTTTTACCTTTTATTTTTACCTCCATAGATTGAGAGAACTAACTACAACTTTTCCCACTTACTTGATTGCAGGCAAAAAGAGACACAATATAGACGAAGTGCGTCGACTTCTGTCTAAAGCACTGAGTGAGTAAGATTTAAAAAAATCATAATGATTTAAATACATCATCACATCAACAAACTTACATTTTTCCATCACTCTATCCTTCCCTCAATTACTTTACAGGCGACGCAACCCACGGCACATATACAAAGGGCTGGCCTGGGACAAAGACAAACTTAACACTCAAAGAGCTGGGGGTTTTATTGAGGGTGAAGGATAATACACATGGTGTAACTCCTCAGGACTTTTGTGGTCGACCCTCTGATATGGACAACACCCGACTGAAGCGAATCATCTGCGCTTTTGGGGAGGGGTGGGTAGAAATAACGGGTCCTCCAAGTTCTCGAGGAGGTAGCGAGATAGGTGGATTGGCGACAGAGTTGACGGTGTCAAAGACAAGAAAAACTGGGGGTAATCGGCGCACCAAGGAGGCAGCAGGAAAACATGAAAATTCCAACGGCCTCAAATTGAAAAATCGGCACATTGTCAGTGATACTGAAGATGAGGACACACAAGAATTCAATCATCGGGGGAAGGTGAGCTGTACAATAAATATCCTACAGTTGATTGGTCCAATGATACTAACAATACAGAGAGGGTGGTTTTTATCTATCAGGAGCGTGAAAAACAAGACGGAAGATTAAATGCAGTTGCAAATTTATTTGAGGATTCATCGGTGGATGGTCTTGATCAACAGGACTAAGACCCTAACACTGATTCTTCTGAAAGTAGTGACCTGCCAGCGCCATAATTATCACAATTATTTTTTTCTTTCTTTTCTTCATGTTATTGTTTTTATGCCCCCATTAATTTTATTTTCTGTAAATACCATCTTTATTCTCTTTGCTTCCATTTCTTCAGGTGATAATTTCTTCTACACACGATTTTCTCTCTCAATTTATTCATTACGCTTATCTTGCAAATAAGTAGATGATGCATGTGCATGTGAATGCCAAATAAAACCAAATCTTTCTCTGCCTCTGCTGGAAAAATAAATTACCAAAAAACAACAAATTAGTCATTATGGCTGGTAGTGTCATTTAGACAGAGACAAAATTGGCTGCTAGTAGTTTCATTTAGATAGACTAAGAAGTTTCTTTTAGATAGACTGAGAAGTTTCATTAGATAGACTGAGAAGTTTCATTTAGATAGACTGAGACAAAATTGGCTATGAGTGATTATTTCTTGGTTTCAGTAAGTGATTTGTTTGTGCCTTCAGTATAAAAATATATGGCTGATGAAGTTGACATGTGCTGGCAGAGTAAATGGGCTTCACAGGTTGAGATGGGTGCACTGTTGCTTCCTGCAAGGGCCACTACAGTACTCACCCACATAAGGCCCTCATCAAGGCATCAGCAATGCTGGGTATAATCACATGTTGTATTATCAACAATCCAAGATACCACTATGCCAAATTGTGGCTCTCTTGTTTGAAATTTATAAAAGCACTGAATCCACCTGATATTTCTATTTTCCCAATATTTCCATTTTCCCTGTGTGAAGAGTTAATTTGGGTTTTTACACATGCTGTGGTTTTTCTGATTTATCTGAGCTCAGTAAGTTACTAGTTACTAAAATAATATTTGTGACACAAAGTTATCTTTCCCCAGAAGTCATGCATAGATGGGGAGTATTATTCTTGTAATCTGTTATCTGTATTTTTTAATGTCAAGTGTGAATGATAAAAAAGTGGCTGGCAGAATTTATTGTTGGCAGAATTTATTGTTGGCAGAATTTATTGTTGATGAAATATGAGAAGAAATAATATGTGAAGTGTGATGAAATAAACAGGGGACTGGAGGCAGAGACACAAGGCAGGGGTGAGTTTGGTAGTTTGGGGAAGGATAAATTGGGAAGCATCCAGAAATAGAAGGGGGGTGATTTTGGTAGTTTGGGGAAGGATAAATTGGGAAGCATCCAGAAATAGAAGGGAAAGACTGTCAGTATATCATCAAAGTGTATTCATTCATCATTTGATGAAATGAACATGTAATGTATGAAGTGTATTCATTCATTATTTGATGAAATGAACATGTAATGTATGAAGTGGCTGAAATGATTAGTGGTTGGCTGAATTTGTTTGTGATTAAATTCCAGGAGAAGTAGCATATGAAGTGCCTGAATCTCTTGTTGATTAAATTCCAGAATAAATAATGTATGGCTTGGCAGGAGAGAAGAATTTGTTGTATTGGTTAATTTAATTGAGTTTCTGATAATGTGTTTTACTTCAAATCATATGTTCCAGTGGCCACTAATCATTTAAATTTTTTCACTACCCAAAGGTTGCAAAGATATTCATCTTTAAAGTAAATGAAAAATTGATTGAAGTAATCTATATTGGAACTTCATATTAATATGTATCTTTCAACTAAATGAAAAAAATTATTGAAGTAATCTGATTCATTTCTATTTCACTCACCTATTGTGCATAAATGTTGGCATTTACTTCTTGGGACTACATTGGAAGTTATTAAATTTCATACTCAATTTATCCATGTTTCATTTGACCAATTTAAGTCATACACTGACTCATGGCTCAAGTAATATCCCAAAATGAAATATAATCAACACATAAATTTATTCAGGATTCATGTTCACACTGCTGCCAAATACATTTATTTTATTCTCATTTATCCAAAAATATAATCCTTCAGATTAGTTGGAAGAAGACACTCATGTAGATAATAAGTTAATATTGTTCCTACCAAGAGATTACAGCGGAATATTAATTTTTTATACCCAAGTGAAGGTCTTCACAACTATGTAATATCTTTACCCAAAGCGGCATAACCTTAAATTGGCCGGGCAAGGAAGCACCGGTGCAAGGAAGCTGCATAACCTTAAATTAGCCGGGCAAGGAAGCACCGGTGCAAGGAAGAGACCCCGGCGTGTGCACACCTTGTTAGTTTATAACCACTGTTAGTTTATAACCACACAAGGTATGCTTGATTTCTATTGTGCTACATTATTCGCCACGATTTACAAAGGAAAAAATTCTGAAGCAAACATAACTATCTTTTCCCTCCCAATCTGAATCCAAAGGAATTGTTTTACAATGAATCGCCGCCGAATTAGTCGACCAGCTGAAAGCCGAGAAGACCGCTTCCGAAGAAGATTGAATGCAGCTGAGGACCTTGCAGCTTTGTACCGTCTAGAAGCGTCGATGGATTCAGCAATTCAACGTCCAGCCCTCTTGCCATCTGGAAAAGATATGATGTTCGACCACCGCAACGATACATTTGAACCAAATGAAAATGAATTCAACCCACAACCGGGGCGTGAAGACAGTGACAACGACGAACAAGACGAAAATTGGCAGACATGGGTAACATTGGAAGAAGTAGAAGAACCCGATCTAATTGATCTGATGGTCCAAACAAGTAACGAGAGGTACCGACAGCAAGCAAGGGAATTCAATTGGAAGATACTCCTAGCTCAACTGCACCCGGCTTACATGGCTCAAAAGATCCAGACGGCTAATTGGGCAAGTGCAAATTCCTACCACGATTTTTCCCCTGACTGCAAGTGTGGATCGCAAGATACCAATCACCGATTGGTGGACTTAGTGGACCTTCACGGTTTGTGGAATTTACCTATATATATTTTTTTGCACGGAATCCTTGCTGACACTGCTGGCTGCACTGTATATTTTCTTGGGCTTCAATAACTCAGGGCAACGACGGACAAATATTAACTTCTGCAGATGCACACCCAATGCTGTCCGACTTCTGTACCTAGGTTACTTGGCAGGCTCTCCTGTTCACCCTCAGACAGCATTTTCATTCCCCCTTCTTGTTTTCCACAATCATCTGTGGAATAATTGTCATGTCGGCTCATTACCATTTACCACAGCCCTGACCCATTTTCTAGAACCCCGGTCCCAAAGACTTCAAACTCGCATAAGCCACCGTGTAAGCCGATTTCTCATTTAATTTGTATGAATGAGCCAATTTCTGATTTCTGATTTAATTTGTATTAAATTGATTCTAATGGGATACAATCAATGAAAGGCTCGAGATGTCCGTAAACCCTTCAGCGCAGCTGTAGATTTGTATCGGAGACTGGAGGAAACCTCGGATAAGCTAATACATACAGTACTCGGATTGAACGACCAACAGGTTCTGGCGTCTAGATCTTGTCCAGCGTGCTTTGGTCCTCAACCACTGGATTCCCTGATATACCCAGAAACCACTCGAGATCGTTTGGTGGTTTGTTTAGATGGTAACTTCCAGCACCGCCACCACTCTAAGGCAAGTCGCAATCACGAGGAGCTTCGCACACCACATTTATTTCTTGAGCAAGGCGAGGTTGATAGAGCTAGGATTCTCATTAGAGAAAAGGAACTGGAGGACAACACTCCTCAGCAGGTGTGATTTTATGATTTTTATTCTTACCTTTGCACCTAAAATGACACAGTTTTATCCCTTTAGGTGGATCGATGTACTGAATCGCACAAAGCAGCAGACGACAAAAGGAGCGATTCAACCTGGAAGGGATGTGACGACACGGGTTTGATGGGTTGCTGCTGCCGACATGATGCAGTAATTTACTTAGCCAACATCTACAAATCTGGCGAACAGCGATGCTTCCCACTGGCAATTATTCAACGCCTGCTTTCGGTTATTGAGTCAGATTGCAAGGTTGGGATACTCTACGATATTGGATGCTCAATGGACAAATTTATCAATGTTGTAAGTTTATTTTATTCTTTTCAAGCTTTAGGCAGGCCTAATTACTTCCTTCAATTTAAACTAGAGGAAACTCCTTTCAAATGACCGACCTTGTATCAAATTTGGAACATCTATATTCCATGCATACGTCCACAACTGGAATTGCCAGTTGGAATACAACCCTCGGTTCAACAAAGGCTGGGGCCTCTCCGATGGCGAGGGCCTAGAGCGTATGTGGTCTTACCTCTCCCCCTTGGTTAGTCCCTTGAGGTACTCTACCCGAAACCACCGCTTGGAATCAATAGCACATCGCTTGGCACATCACAATCGGAAAGGAATCAACCAACTGTGTATGATACATTTCCACTTTTCCTCATGCTTCACCAGGCTCAATCTATTTAAGCTCATTGACTTCTTTTATGTCCTAATAAAGCCTTTTGGATACGCCTGAAGTTTAATAAGGCTGTTCAAAGACAGCAAGAGACTTGTGGAATTTTGGTGAAGCTCCTGAGAGAGCCTAATCCTCACAGTTCATCGGGTAGGAACTATACTGAGGCATTTTTCAAGCGGCAATGGGAAGCGCAACGGAAATTTCAAACAGATCATAATGATGTTGAAGAGATGCGAATGAAGCAGATGGTATCTATGTATCAAAGAGAAAACGTCATTGATCTTCTCAGGTGAGTACTCTTGTTATAATTTATACATTCAGCTTGGTGATCTCTTTTTGCTTCAGGTGTCGATTACATAACCCCCGGCTTCTTCTGGCAACCGAGTCAGAAGTTCAAGAGCTACTGGACTCGATTGATGAAGAATCAGAGAAACTTCAACAAGATATCCAGAATTTAACTGGAGAAAACATACCAGCTGCAAACCGTGAGCTGTATTATTTCTTCTAAACAATGGATTTGTGGATTATTGCTGATGGGACTGGCACCTCACCCTAGTCGAAGAGCGCAAAATGAGAGTTCTTCTTTGGGGTGCCAAATCGGAGTTGTTTGTCGAGGCCGTACATCTCAGGGCCGAGAGGCAGCCACTTCTTGATAGCAAGAGCAGGGCATTCCGGTTAGGTACGAAGCTAAAGGAGAAGATTTTCAAGTCAATCAAATCCCGGAGACCTGCTGTAGTCAAGCTGATCACCGAATTCAATCTACGATACTCCGAGTACAAATTCAAGTTCCCGGATCGTCTTGGCCCTGTAGCAGAAAATGACGAGTTACTTTCGTACGAAAAATTCAGTACAATGTCGCTTGACGATGCCTTTTGGAACGATGGATTCTTCTACCATTGCGATGCACCATGGGCAATCAATCCAAAGGTACGAGAAGGAATTAATTGTGTTCTTCTTCTAAGTAGAATAAATGAAGAGTTTGAGCTCATTGCTCAGGAGATGGTACGAATGATGGCTTGGGCCATTAGTATGTATGATGAGATTGTAAAGCAGATGAATTACACTCAACGGCGTATGTGTTGAAATTGTATTGATGGCAGCTTGTTGCCGCTTCTAATATTGTTTTCCTTCTGCAGGTATTGCTATCCTAACTAACATGTCACCCGAAGCCGCAGAGGACCATCTCGACCAGATTTCCTTGGCTAATATCACTCGGAAAGACAAAGTAAAATTGATTCGAATGGAACTTAACAATCGACTTGTTAATCATTCTGAACTTGTAGGAGAATGGGCAGAAAACATCTCATGGCTATGGGATCACTGTCAGCCAACCCAGAATCGACCGTTTATGGCAAGTTGGGTGGATTTGTTGGATAAAATTAAGCAAGAACATCTCAACGATTTTCCAAAGTTGGATGACATTGACAATGCCTTGGAAGAAACGGTATCGGGGGAAGTGGTAGATGATGGCAAGGATGCAGAGGAGGCTTGGATCAACAATGATGGCCGATTGGATCTTGACTAAAATTTCATCATCTCACATATTGTAGTTGCCATTCCTTTGTTACATTCCATTAGCATTACATTTATTACTAATTTTAAAATTTTTGAGGTGAAATTTTAAAATGACGGATACTAAACGTGGTTGTATTCATACTTTTGTTACATTACAATTTTTTTTATTTTTTATTTTGTTGAGATGAAAGTAAAAAAATGACAAAAATTAAATGTAGTAGGCGACATAAGTGATAATTGAAGGGATGAAAGTTAAACATGAAAAAGCAAATAGCGAGTAAAGCTGAGGTAATTGAGTAATAGGGGCTATGTAACATGTAGGTTGGCTATGTAGGGTAGGTGTTAGCGGCAACGGGATTGGACTTATAAAAGAGGTTGAGGGAGTGGTGTGTTGAGTAATGGCTATTGTAGGGTGGGGTGTGTAGGCGTTAGCGGCAACGGGATTGGACTTGTAAAAAAAAAGGCTCCAGGAAGCCCGCCCAGGGTCGGGGAACCTGGGGTTGCCAGGGTTGGAGAATTTGGCGGGGATTGGCATGGTATGCGGGGGGTGAGGTGTCTCGAGGGGTCTGGGCATAGGATAGGGTCTAGGGTTGCCCACAGGTGTCTAGATCTATGTATGTGTTATGACTAGATCTATAGGTATTTATTTATCTCTTCATTAATCCTCTCGGATTCTCGACGAGATGCTTGGGTATTGATTCGTTGAACTCGATCAATGATCCACAAGACAAGGTCAAAGATGGGTTAGTCTTCTAATAGGAAGGGAGCGCTCTTTGTACGGGCTGGATCGGGACCGCTTGCGGTGATGTGTCTAAAGATGTATTTATATAAAATCTTCTTTCCTTTTCTGGTTTTTTTTTTTTTTTCTTGAGAAAGAGAGAAAAGCCACTGCCAGATGGCACTTCTAAGAATCAGGCCAGAAGGTAGTTATTTAAGATCTGAGTAGGTAAAAATAGTTCCGGATACCCACGAGTTGAAGTTGATCATCTCTCGTGGGCCTTGCAGGTATTAGCTATAGCTGATCAGCTAGCTATTTTATTTATCCTTATGGCATGGTTGGCAGGATATCGAGTCTGTCAAGAGGTGTATCCATGGATCTCAAATCAAAATGACTGTCATTCAGTTTTAAAGGCCTTCAATCTATTTATTTACAACATACATACATAAATATCCTTAAGTAAGGTCTCATTAGGTAAATAACTGATTTGGATATCGGCTTGTTTGACCGACGTTATAAAATAGATGGTGATCTTGGCCGGATTTAGGATACATCCCATCTATTGTGTTTTTACAAATGCTTGGATTTTTTGATGATTTTTGGATGGCAAGGTTATGGGATTAAGGCCACAGCCCCCGTTTAATCTTCAGGTTACTGCCACGCACAGCATCAGGAATCAGCCATGGTTATCATTAATGACCAGATCATGGGTTTTGAAAAACATAAAACATTGTTTTTTTTTGACAGATTTTAACAAATCTTGATGCAAATCGGTCCAAGCATTTAGAAAAACACAATAAATCAATAGTTTTAGTAAATTATGGTCAATCAACAATTACTGAAACTGTAACTTAATGATCTGTACAGTATGATGTTCATTGTGTCTAAAAACAAATTTAAAGTTGATAGATATGTTAAGGTCGATTTGATCAAAGACGTTCAAAAAAGGAGGTTAATATGATTATTGTTATTATTTTTTTGGGGGGGGTAAGCCAAAAATAAATACATAACAGAAGTGACGATCTGATCTTGATGACGCATTAGATCCCCAACGATTGATCATTAAAATTAAATATTTATTTAAATTGATTGGGCTTACTCAGTCTTGACAATAAATAACAAAAAGAATTAATGAATGATTCAACCCCGCAGTTGATGCTGCGAACCAGGGCTAGACCGCCCAGCTAGAAATATTTATTTTGATAAACTTATTGTTAGATATTTATTTATTTATTCTTTGTATTTACCTAAAACTACAATCTCTCTCTTATCTTATGTTTGATGATCACAACTCTCCGGATGATCTTTTGTTGGATCTTGAGAGACTAATTACAGAAACTCTAACTGAGGAAAGACGAAGAAGAAGAAGAAGAAGCAACAAAAAAACAACAAACCTTCCCTCCTAAAAAAAACTAGAACTTATCGCTCTACAAGGATGGAGTTCATCGGTGCGCCGGACAAGGATGAACCCTGAGATCGATGGGAATCTAAAATATTTATTTAGTTAACTCCATAATAAATAAAAAACATCTACTACTACTACTACTGTCCACTATTCATGGTCATCGACCATCTAAAGAATATTTTCACTCTATAAGCTCCTAGCTTATTCCTCCGTACGCTACCAGTGGGGTTAGGGGAGTTCTTAGGAAGAAAGGTAACCACGGCACTAGGTAAATCTAAGAATAACCTGTGGTCTCAAGTACTACCTACCCAAGCTTAATTTAGTTGGAGACGATTGGTTTCGCGTTTCTTCTCCTTCTATTCGCTCTCTCTCTCTCTCTCTCTCTCCCTCTCCCTCTCTAGTACCAACCAACCCATCTGAATTCCAGAACAGACTCTTAATCCTTCTGGCATCCCTATTCTTATTTAGCTTGGGTTTTAAATCTCTTAGATCCCCTCGATCTCTCGGCCTCTCCGTCTACATACACTTGCATAGGCTGTGTGGTACTGCTCAAGAGTTCATACAGTGAGAAAAAAAAAAAAAAAGAATAAGAAAAAAAAAAAAAAAACTATTTAATATTTACACACACCCTCTTACTCACTCAAGTTAAAAATCCATTCTTACATAACCTCCCCCTTCCTGAAGTTCCCCCCCTCCCCAACACCTCTCTCTCTCTCTCTGACCTCCATCAATATCAATCTGTTTACTCACTCTTACTTTCTCTTCTCCCTCTACAAAGAGTAGAGCTCTCATACCCACTCATCAATCGATCGCCCAAAAATATGTCATCGGACACCAACACCACCGCTGTACCAGTCCAGCGGACTCAGGACCAAAGTACAACCGAGGATAATCATCATCATCCAGAGCTATTTGATCTTATCGGTATTGGCTTCGGTCCTGCCAATTTATCCCTTAGCGTCAGATTGGCCGAAGATAATCTGGCCAACTCGGATCGGATCCATCACTCCCGGGATAATGATAAGGATAATGATATGAATGATGATAACCATAAAACTTCACTCAAGACTTGCTTCATCGAATCTAACCCGTGCTTCCGTTGGCATCCTGGAATGATGGTCAGTTACTCCCACTATCTCACCCCCTCTTTCGAGTCTCAAGTCTCAGTTTCAACCTCCATTTCTTTTTTTTCATTCATTCATTCATTCTTTTCTTCTATCTATGAATTCCATCTTCAAGAATATAACTCTTTCTCCACTCCATTCCTCATACCCGCCCTTCCATCCATCCCATCCTTTTTTCACCCCACCCACGCCTACCCTCTGGGTAATCTATATTCTGGGTTTTGATCGAGTATTAGACAAAGCTCGACTAAGTTTATATTAAGCTTGTGCTAAACGTGGCTTGCCAGTGACCAGCTTAGCTAACTCATCTATCGCCCAACTGTCATCATGGTATGGACTGACAGATCGGCCACTCAGAAACACAGTAGAATCCGAATAAGCGGGAATCATTGGATTTCGTTTATTTGATGTATATCGATAGTATATAAATATGTGTATATTGTTTTATGTATTTATATAAATAAATCTATATCGCTTCCCGCTTTCCGTTCAAATGTATTTATTCAGATTCCCGATATCTTGGTACGGGAATCTGGACGAAGAACGGCGGATCGGCTTGAGTATCACCTATGTACATACTCACCTACATGTAAGAGCCGAACAAAAGATGGAGGACCGAATCCACATTGCGCAATCCGTTTTATTATACGATCCCGTCGGCCCTTTTTCCCCCTTTTTTTTTTTTCTGAAAAGATAAGCAAGACGCGTTTGTTATGTCCGGCTCTACTACCTAAAACCTTGTTCGAACTTCTAGGATTAAATCTTGCGAGTCATGATTCTGACATGTTTGGATTGTTTCGTTTCCTTTCCCTCCCGTAGATCAACGGAAGTCGAATGCAAATATCGTAAGTTTCTTATTTATTTTTTGTTTATGTACTTCCGTACTAGCTTTACCAGACGCGTGGTCCAAAGGAGTAGATAGATGCACATTGCAATGAGTTCATATGACTTGCACAAACAGTTGATGCATGCATGCGCGGAAATGATAAATTACCTATCCCAATCCACGTGTTGTCGCGTTGCATGACCCATATTCACGCTGCGATGGATAATAGACAGTCCAACTCCTGGAGATGATGAGCCAGGCGGTCGATTTCTCCAAGATTCATAGTTTGACTTCTCTTGTTTGTCTCTCTCTCTGGCCTTGATCCACAGATTCCTCAAGGATCTCGTAACGCTGCGTAACCCTTGTTCGCCGTTCAGTTTCCTGAACTATCTACACTGTCAAGAAAGACTTGTCGACTTTATCAATCGCGCCACATTTACCCCGACTCGGCTCGAGTTTGCCGATTATTTGGCCTGGGTGGCCCGTCGGGTGGTTTGCTCATTGCCGTCTGCCATTTCCAGTAAGACTGAGATTACTCAGCTCCACTCGATCGATTTATATTATGGTGAACGCGTCGTTGCCGTCGAAGGTGTCAGAGGCCCGACGGGTGATGTGGAATTCCTTCGAGTCTCGTCTACCAAACCTTCAAGTGGTAGTCTTGTGCAGCAATATCTGTGTCGGAACTTGGTGATCTCTGTTGGCGGGACTCCACGAGTACCCAAAGCCTTCCAAGAGATTGGGTATGAGTGTACCTCCAAGAAGAAATCCGCCCACGTCATACACACTTCTACATTCTTGAGAGATATCGATCATATCCTCAGCAGGCTCATCCGCGCTTATACTCATCAACCTCAGAGGTCTCCTCAGCAACCGATCATTTCCAACTCCAACAGATCAAACACGCCTAGTAGCGTCAACTCGGCAAGCTCCTCAGATGGTCTAGGATCCTGTCCCCCACCCACTAAACCAGATTTCCGCGATCGATCTCCTTCAGATCCACTAAGAAAAATAAGGATTGCAGTGATCGGCGCCGGGCAAAGTGCGGCCGAAACACTCCTTGAGACTTACAACCGACTCAAGCCTCTGATCGCCTCTGTCGAAGGTTTAGAAACCGGTGCAGAGCTCGATTTGCTCATTAAACCAGGTCATTTGCGGCCCTCGGATGATTCTCCATTTTCGAATGAAGTGTTTAATCCTCAGTCCACCGACTTCTTCTATGACCTTAACGCCCAAGAACTTCGACCCAGGTTGGGTACTCAGCCCGACATTCATCCTCACAAGAAATTAAACGATATCCTCTTGAAGGAAGCAGCGGCCACCAACTATGCGGTCGTCAATCCCGAAACTCTGAGCACTGTGAGTATACCCCCTCTGGTTCAAATTCTTCCATCCGTTTAATCACTCACCTTGGCTCGTTATGTCGCTTTGCAAACTCAGTTATACGAGACTATGTACTCTCAAAAGGTAGAACAGGGAATGGTCAGGGGTCAACTTGGAGACCTCGGCCGAGCCAACACGGTCAAGATCAATATCATCAATTACACCGATGTCTCAGCGGCAGAAGTCAACTCTAGCGGGGACGGATCTGTCGACGTGGTTGTCGAGAACGTCCTGACAGGGGAGACCAGCAAAACTCGATATCATGCGATAATCTTGGGGACTGGTTACTCTAGACAGAGTTGGAAGGAAATCTTGTTTGGGAGACCTACTGGGTCTAACGGATCGGGTATCATCAACCTTCGGAGCCTATGGCCAAACCTATCCACCGATTCGTTACAAGGCTTCCACGTTTCATCAGAACAGTCAACCGATGACAGTCCGACGAATTCAGAGATCCTCTCGAGCGGATTATCAGACGAACACGACCTGGACTCTTGGCCATCGGATGGGTCTCTTAAGACCCCGATCGATTTGAATATCGCTAGAAATTATCGTCTCTTACTTCCTGAAACTTTTGTCGATCCAGTAGTCCCCTCGAATCCATCGACCCCTCCATCAAATACCAACAACAATAAGATCACTCTCAGAAAGTTTCGACCTACCGTTTGGCTACAAGGGTGTAACGAAAAAACTCACGGAATCAGTGATAGTTTGCTCAGGTTAACATCCTTTCTCATTTTCTGATACCCACCCCTCTCTCTCTCCCAAAAAACGTTGTGTTTCTGTTACGGTCATCTTACCTTCTTTTTCTGTTGTTTGACCCCCCATCGATTCTAGTGTTTTGTCGGTCCGATCAGGCGAGATCGTCCAGGGTATTCAACAGGAAGGATGGTTTGGTAACTTGGTAGACAACTCAACATATCATACCACTTGATTCATAACAATAATCCCACGGACACTCTGTCACACTTTTTCATTATTATCATCATTATCATCATCATAATGAACATTTTTTTTTTTTTTAATCGTCCCCCCTCCTTGTTTTTTTTTATGGTTTCTGTGATCTGGGTTTGGTTTAATCTCTCTATTCTCGAGGTGGGCCCGGGGGTTTTTTATATATATATGATATCGATAGAACCTTGGAGTTCAAGGAAAAAGAAAAAAAAAGATAGCCGTAGTAACAATACAAAGTGATGTTAAAGATTGAGAAGAAAGTGGGAAAGAGATTTTCTTAGATCGGTTGTTCACATCAAAAGTGTCTTTTTCTTCTTCTTCTTCTCAAGTTAAACAACTTGATGGGGGGTTTTTTTTTGACTTAAAAACAATGAGATGAGTTCATAGATCGCAGAATGAACAAGACGAACGACGGATTCCATGGATCAGGAAATCATTCCTTCCCATGCGATGTTTGTTGTTCAACCTATTAATTACACGAAGAAGAGTTGGGAGACAATGTTTTACATGATATAGACCACGAGCGAAGGAGAGGTGAGCAAAGACAAGTTGGAGTGAGTGGTTGATGATCAGATGCAGACAAGAGTGATGAGTATCCGTGTCTGGTGGGTGTAAAGGAACTACGAGAGTCGATGATGGGGAGAGACGAGTGATCCAAGAAAGGGTGTTTAAAAGTAGGAGGAATGGGCGGGAAAAAAAGGAAGATGATGAGAGAGATGGAAGGACACTAGGTGGTGAGATCATGAAGTTAGAGAGAGCGTGGGGGGGGGGGAAAGAAAAAAGGTTGAGCTCCGGGCTTTTGCGGCAAGGATTCCGGAAGTGAATGAAGGAAGATGAAAGTTTGATGGTGATTGGAGCGATAGATGACTGCGCCTCTGGAGGTATAAGAAAAAAAAAGAGTATACGACTAGGGGGAGGCGTGTTTCTCATGGATGGAGCGGGTGTCCTGGTCGAGTTTGGGGGACTGGTCGGGGACGTCGGCAGAGAGGAGCAGGGGGCTAGCGGAGTTGATGAGGAAGCTGTAGACGGATGAGCCGGCGGAGGAGAGGGGCGAGAGCAGGAGACGGCTGTACCAGTTCCCGGTACTCTTGGCCAGTTCGCTCCGAGGCTTGCACAGGCCGACGTTGATGGTCAGACTAGGCTTGGGCCGTGGAGGGCCGGTGGGACTGGACGACGGACTGGGGTCGTGCTCGTCCTGACTGTCGTCCTCGTCGGCCTGGGTATGGTTGAGATAGACACCCACCCCTCCGAGATAGGTCTTGCGTACAGGCCCGCAGCGAGGCTGAGCCTGTGGATGTTCCGAAGGAGACGTGTGGGGCTGGCTGTGTGCGCCCGATCTGGAGGGATAGGGGGTGCCGATGGAGCTCAGCGAGGCGGAAGATTTGAGGGAGGATGAAGACCTGAGCGCGGCGCCGTGGTGGTGGTGGTGGTGGTTGTGGTAGTATTGAGGGTATGGGCCCTTGGTTGATGGCGAAGATTCGATCGACGCTTCGCCGAGTCTTTGTTTTTGACGCATCAAGAACCCGGGCTGATGGGCGTCAGGAGTCCGGGAAGGTTGACGGGATGGAGGGTCGAGATGGGTGAGGGAAAGGGAGGAGCCACCTCGATGGTTTTGGATGACCGCACGGCCCGTGTGGTGTGTCGGCTGGTGGGTGGATCCCAGCCGACAGCTCGAAGGAGCATTATTACTCAAGTCGGACATACTTCTCTTTCGACTGATGGACGTGGGATGGGTAGAAGCAGTTAAGGTGCGAGCACGTTTGAGGGGAGCATTTGATGGAGGTCGATGGCCGGCAGAAGGGAGCCGGGAGGTGGAGGAGGAGAGAAGCCTGTTGGCCCTCGTCGAGAGATGGTGAGCTAAGCGGCCAGAAGGATACGCTATCGAAGGCTCGGTCAGCGGCTTCAAGCTCGTCGAGACGAATTGGACCGCCGACGAGAACAACGGCTGGATTAAGGCTCTCTCCGGAAGCGGAACCCTATTCCCCGGCTGGTTCGTCGACGGTCGATCGCTGGTAAGGCTTGATAACTTGGACACAGAATAAGACAACTTCGGATTCGAATGGTCATGATGATGGTGGTAGCTCATTACTACCTGTTCTTTGTTGGCAATCCTGGTCAGTGAAGGAGCGGATATCGGCCGGTTTGGAAAATATAAAATTTTGGTATGACTTTGGTTTTTTTATTATTATAAAAAAAAGCAAAAAGTGATAAAATTGGGCTTGGCCGGTTTATGAAAAGTTGATGGAAGGGTGAGGGTGATGGTGATGAGGGTTATAGGGTTGAGAGGGTGTTTTGGTGAAGTTGGCTGCTGCAGGAATCGTTAAGGGAAGAAAAAGACAAGTTTCTATAGGGATAAGACGTAGTAGTTAGTTAGTAGTGCCACTGGTGAATGACTCTAGTAGTCTGGACTGGACTGGACTGGAATCTATAAAAGGTTTGTCTGTTTGTGCTCATAAAGAACTGGTTCAGATCAGTATATGACCACTCCAAGTTTAAATAACAAACTTATTTTATAAAATACACACACACACATTTTAAAAAAAAATCATTTAAATAAATAAACAAATATTGAAACTGTTGAATGTTAATTTGTAATCTAATGTATTAAATGCTTTTTATTATTATTATTGTCTTATTCATATCTATAGTGTAGCCTCAGATAGATATATTGAGTAAAAACAACACAACTTTTAAAAAGGTCGACCTGACACTGTTAAAACTAGCATGATTTTGATTAAGGTGAGTTAAGGATTCACTAGAGCTTTAGATATATCTTTGATAAAAAAAAACAACTACTTTCTTTAACCTTGACCCCCACCTCTATAACCATCTCCCAGACAGCTAGTTTCAAGAGCTATATCCAAAAAGAAGTTGCGCCCAGCTCAGTTTTTTTGAACTGAAGAAAATTCATCCAGTGGATCAAATCATCAGGGCTGCGTTGTATTCTCTTGGAGGGGATTTATTGGGAAACTATCAGATCTTAATGTTCACATTTTAGACTGTTCAAAACTATAAAACATCCTAGAGGACTCGCTCTTGATGTCCTATGCCGAGGGAGGAACAATCAATCAAAGCAGATCCAAGTGCACAATCTTAAATCAAGATTGAAGGATAAAGAGCAGATCAAAGCTAATGTTGCTTGGGACGTAAGCTGGGCTTGAGCTGCTGGTTGAATAAGGAATCGCTTCCCGTATCAATCGTTGGTCGTCATGCCAAAGTTCCCAGGCCACTTTGTTCGACTGTTTAACTTCTACATATGGGATCTGCTGGGGATGAGGTGATCAGGTCTCATGAAGAGTTAATGTAGCAATAGGCTTGCACTACGGGAGTCGGTGGTACTTTTATCCCTTATCAACGCTGCCTCAATCCGGCCTGCCTTCATCCACCATTTACCCCCAAGCTTAGATGCCAATTGGACATTCCGGTTGAGACAGACTAAAAAATTATCTCCCTTTGAAAACTTGGAAATAGGCATGGCTTACAATCAATCCTATCAATCTGCACCTCCTCCAGTCTATCAGCACAACTACGGACCACCACCTGGCAATACTGCTGGGGCGCCTCCGACCCAAGGAACTCAGAACAATCCATCTGGACCTGGAGCTCAACCCAACTACCAGAGCGACGCACCTAACGGAGTGGGTGGTTGGAACGTACCGCCACCTCCAAGTGGTGAACCACCACTTCCTAATGGCTGGTGAGTTCCGCTATCATCACTCGTCACTCACGATTCGATCACTCATCTCAATCTGAGTTTTGAAACCGATAGGAGGAAAGAATGGAATGCCCAGTATAATGCCTGGTACTATGTCAATACCTTAGTCCAACCACCTCAGTCTCAATGGACCCCTCCCAATCCGTCCCCCCCAGCACCAGCTTCTCAATATGCCCCACCTCCTGGCCCCCCTCCTGGTCCACCTCCTTCAGCTCTCCCTCCTCCCACTGATCAGAAGGTGGCAGAAAAAGATGGTAGGCGGACTCTCTGTGGTGGTGAATGTGAACTCCTGAATCTGAAAACTTTCATACGTCCTTAGGTCCGAATGTTTCATCTGGGCCACCCGGACCCCCAATGGCCAGCTACGGTGCAGCCCCCGCCCCTCCTTCGGCTGGGAACTGGGGCGGCCAGCCCAACAACTACGCTCCACCTCAAGGAACTCCTCAACCGGGTGGTGGTGCACCTTTCGGTGGGCAGACTCCCGCGGAAAAGAATGGTAAATTATTAACTACCCTAGGATCCTTCGAATCATCATTGAAGCTGAACGTTTTGCTTCTGGCCAGGTCCAAATCCCTATTCGGCGCCAGCCGGCCAGCCAGCCGCTTCATCCAATTGGGGCCCTCCTCCCAATAACTACGGGCCGCCTTCAGCCCCCTCTCAAGCAAACAACTACGGTCCTCCTCAACCTAATTATGGACTTCCAGGTGCCCCTCAATCCAACAACTATGGAGCCCCTCCCAACAATAGTTATCAACCCCCGCCAAACGGTTATGGCGCCCCTCCGCCGGGACACGCACCGCCTCCCGGAAGCTATGGTCACCCAGGAGCGTGTAACGCACCGGCTGGTGGATACGCCCCAGCGCCTCAACGAGGCCCATCGGCGAATCCTATGGCGTCTAATCCACCACCAGGAGCCGATCCAGGGACAAAAAAGAAGGGCATGCTCGGCGCTGGCCTTGGAGTCTTAGGTGGTTTAGGTAAGTCACAAAATCAGAGAATTGGTTTTTTTTTCTTCTTGGGAAGCAGGTGATCGGATTCAAAGCTCTAACCTACATGAATCCTTTTGATTCGCTCGGAAAATTTAGCGTTGGGCGCTTTTGCAAACCATGAGTGGCATCAACATGAACGCCACGAAGAAGAGAGACAGGAAGAGGCGTACGAAGCCGGAATACACGATGGTTTGCTTCGTCTCTTAGCTCTCGTCATACATAGTTTTCTACTCTTCACACCATCGTTCTGACTTGAGAGTTTTTTTTCTTCTTTTAACAGCCCTCCGATTTTGAGACGTGATGGGAGGAGCCCTCCGATTTTGAGACGTGATGGGAGGAAAGGATCTTCCTCCTGATACCTGTTTACTTCCAGTATCCTCTTATTCAACTTACATAATATGTGTAACGGATCATCATCTTTTCCTATTCCTCTTTCGTACCATACATCCACCAAATCCTGTAACTGTTTACATGTTTCCTGTTGTCTACCCAATTTTTTTGACACGCTTCATTCTCTGCGGTATCGAAATATCAATGGCCAATTGTATGTCATGCTCCTCTGAGAATCGAAGCCGTCCTTGTCTACGCATCAAAATTGATGTCGTTCCATTCGACATGTTTTCTCGAGTTCGGCGCCGCAGACTCGGCTCCACATCCTGACACAAAACTCAACATGTGCGCAGCCATGAAGGTCTGAAACTACAATATGTGAACGTTTATGACAAGTCCCAAAAACCAAGAAATCAAATAGAAAATCACAAGGAAATCAATCGGAAAATCATAACGACCACATCTTTTTGAGAGATGAGTAAGCTTAGAAGGCTCGTTTGTTTCGAGAAACTTGGAATTATGACTCATGTCACCTGCTCCAATGATCAAGAAGATGACTTTGTATTAAACTATTATCTAACTTCACCACCAAGAAGGGTCTTGATATGTATTATGAAAGATGTCTTTTTTTTTTTTTTGAGGTGAGCTTATAAATATCCATTTTGTTGGCTGGTTGGGGTATGAGAAAATTGGATACATTTTCTGCAGGATTTATAGGCATCATTGACTGGTTTTCTGTTTTTGTATCTAAGACTAAATTATGGCCTAAACCCATAGAAGGTCTACCACCAATTATCCACCTGTACCTAATTAATGATGTTTTTTTTTTGTGGCTTAGTAGGAATTCTGACAGAATTGATAGAATTGACTTTTTTTTTTTTTTGGGGGGGGGGAGGGCTGTATGATTTGCTCACAGTCTGTCAGTTGAAAGATGAATTAATTATTGAGAACCAAAAAATTAGAGGCTGTGGTAGAGACTAGTAGTAAAGTAGTAAACATACAGATGGGTGATTTGATGGATTTTACATCAAAACTGGAAAACTTCAACATAATTATCTAATTTCATCCATTTCATTCATCCTTAATTTATTCCTATCTATCTTGAATACAAGATTAAGTAAGCTAAAAATTATCATACAATAGGATGTGTGATACTAAAATGATTTCAGTTATTTCACTACATCTGATGGTGTTTGTCATCACATTGGTGAAACCAAGTTCAATGGTTTCAAGTATTTTTGACTGCATTCATTCATCTTATGTTTGATACTGCTCTTGGTTCCAGTAACAATCATTGTCACAAATTATTCCCATTATACTTTTCAAAAGAAACTATGCCATCCTCCTCTTCTCCTTTTTTTATTGTTCATTTGGTATAAGTAATGGGGGGGTTGAATTTCTCTCTCTTCTAATCACTTATACCTCATCTTTTAAATATGAAAAAAACATTGTTGGCTAAAATCAATTATTAAGTATTAATATGAAGTTTAATAGTATAACCTTCTCACACCTAGTAGTCCTAGAGCCCTGGGTAGTAGAGCTGTGTGAGTCATTTTTACCTCATGTTTAGTCTTAAAAATGGGATTTTATTCATTTTTGTTTTTTATTCAATTTTTTTTCAACCACAATCTGATCACTTGTAGGTAGCCTTTAAATAATAGTCTGCATCAAGTAATCAGTGACAGAATGATCTTTTCTCCTCTTATTTCCACCAGTGCCACCTCTAGTCCCTTATTGAGCCACTAGTTTGATCTGAGTCTGTTCAAGCTTCTCATCCTCTCTACCCCTCATATTCTAATAACCCTAGAACTTTAGAATTCTCATACCATTCACCTTGCCACTCAATAATTTAGGAAGGAGATAGACCAGCCAGTGATTTTGATAATCCATCAGATAAAAATTAATTGGCCACCCTGGTTTTGTATTTGATAAATTAATCACTGTTTTTCTATTGATTAGCTACAGCCTCATTTGTTTCCAAGTTTGACATTAGCAAGGACAGGAACCAAGTATTCCTCCCAGTAGAACCTGATGTAAGGCCAAATTATCTAAGCACTATCAAAGGGATGTTTGTTCTCTCACTTCCAAATAAAGGGCCCTTGAAAAAAGTGATTCTGACAATTAATTTCTATCTGATGTTCCAGAAGATACTCAGTCACCCTGCAAGAAGAAGAAAAAACTGTGCACCACTTTGAGATCTATGGAAGCGGCATTGTGTTCTCCGGCCAATCCCAATAAACCCTTGCAAACTGAAACACCCCAGAACCTTAATAAGGAGAATCAACAAGTGCCAATATGAATCCCAAGAGCAAACCAACTTCAGGGCAAAATTCCCCTCATCCTTTTGCACAATATGAAGAGTATGAGTTGAAGAGAGATGCAGGTGAGTTGGAAATGCAATCCTTGCTCTGGTTTTATTTCACTGATGTGCATATTCCAATTAATTAATTATTAGGAAAGGCCCAGGTGGCTCATAAAAGACGCAGTTTTGAGATGATGAAGTTTGAACAACAGGTTAATAAAAACAACAAGGGGGTCAGTTAGAGGGGAAAAAACATTCAACCAATCAATTAAGCTTGAGGATAAGAAGTGGGATCATGGAATTAAATGAGAGGACAAGAAGTGGGAACATGGGATAGAATTAGACAAGAGGAAAATAGACTGGGAAAGGGAGGAGAAGGATAAGGACCAAAGGTTTGAGATGGCCAAGTTGGAACGTCTGGCTTTTCAGGAACAGCGTACATTGGTAAAAATTATGAACAGGTGACTCAGTGACTCAGTGTGTGGCTCATGGGAAGAGTGAAGGGAGATTGAATTCTTTTCAAATATTCCACCTTTTTTGGCTTCCTATCTACCCAAAAAATCAATTGAAAAATTTCATGTAAAATATTCAAAAGAAAAAGAGAAAAAACAATCAATTATTGTTCATATTTTAACAATTGATCTAAAACAGTTTACATGTCTCTAATATTCCAGGTTATATTAGTTGGCTGATCAATATAGTGACCATCTGTAATACACTGAAAAACTTTCTGGGGTTTGTTGGCCAGTTGGTATCAGCCTTAGAGACAATAAAGATGTCCTAAACCTACAGTTAGGCCAATAATTATTGCCCTAAAGACTTCAAATAAACACAAGACCCTTAGGAAAAGAGAATAAGAGCTTTGCAGCTTATGCAATAATGGATAACCCATAAGAAAAAAGATACATACCTTATAATATGTGAAAATTATAGGATAATTACCTTATCCATGGAAAGATAAGGATTATCATCTAAAGAGAAGAAATAACCAATATATGATATTGTAACACATGTTAAAACAGTAAAAATGAATGGTTTCTCCATTGAGAATAGTGGCTATTCCAGATTGAGAATATCAATCCACATGTTTCAACACTAAGACCCAAACACCATGTGCCAGATTCATTACAGAACACATGGTCTACATACTGCTGAAATCCCATAGGGTAATTCAACATGGAGGTTGAGAATTAAACATGTACCTGTACAGGCAATAAAGCACCCATCAATTTAATATATAAAGAAGTACTATAAACTGAAAGAAAGAAAACATATATAAACATACCCTTTACTGCCTGGTTGGTTTCTCATCCAGATTTCTGAGTCACAACCAGAATTACATTCTTAGTATTGCCTTAATAAGCCTTTGAAGTAACCTTCTTTCCAGCACCTTGTTTCAGCTGGCTAGTTCAAACCAGTTACCCCTCAGCTGGCCAAAATAGTTTTTAACACCCCATCTGCCTATTGTAATACTTTTACATTCATTTTACTTCCATTTTTTCAGGTTTCACACTCATTTCACTTGTTTTTTTATTAGCCTAGGAAGACTCACATATAAAGTTGTACTCCTCAGACTCTATTTCTCCCCAGACTTTCAGAAGAGAAGATAATAATACCACCCTTTTATTTACTCATTCCTCTTGAGCTTGAAGATACATCAACAAATCACTACTTCATAGCTTTCTTGACCCATTCATATCTACATATCACTGTCTGGATCCTCACACCTGAACCTCTCAAACTTATCACCGGCTGGGCGTAAACTCTTGGACCAGATTCAACCCCATCTACGACTTGGAGCTGCTGGTCAATTCCAGCAAATTTCCATTGGGTGGATTTTAATCACCCCAGAGTACCCCACCGCTGACACCTTGTTTATACAGAACCATTTCATACCTTATTATTCCATCAACTATTTCCCTTAAAAAAAGGAAGAGAATCTGTCCTCCTTTATTGGTTAAACCAACCCTCTCACACTTAAATTGCTTCTGCAGGGTTTTCTTCACACAACTATCTCCTTTTATCATACATTTGAGCATAGAGTTACATAATACTTAATTTTCTTGGCTTATACAAAGCCATTATTTTGTGTCTTGGTGTCACTAGAGAGACCCGGGCTCACAGTTGGCAAGATAGCCCCATGTGTATGTTAAGAATTGGGTGAAGTTTCTGAGGGAAGGGTCAGGTAAAGATAAGCAGTGGCTTCCCATGCACACTCAACTATACCATCTGAGAGAATTTTAGAAGAGGAAAATGGGGAGAAGATGTTTGAACAGACTCAAGGGGACTCAATAATGGGGACCGGGTTGATTATGAGGAGAGCTGATGATTTTTTTTATTGCTCATACTAGGCTGTTTATTTATAGTCTAGATTCATGAGTGACAAGTTGTGGTAGTGAATAATGAATAAAAAATAGTAATGAATACAGAAGTTTTTTGAATAAAATTTGAGAGACATAAGGAACAAGTTCTTGTAAGATAATTGACTACAATGACATCTCAGTCTCTTTTAGTCAGGCAGTACAAATTAATCAAGATAAAGTATTTCTTATATTTCACAGATAACATGAGGCGTTAATTCACACTAATCAAATTTTATTATCAGAAATTGAGTCAAAAAAGAGAATAAACAAACAGTTAGAACTAAGAGTTTGAAGATACAATAAAACTTAGTATAAAATTGCTGTATTCTAGTTTGAGTCAAGTTGATAAAAGAAAGAGAAAGGTAAGGAGTGAATTTTGAGGAGGAGGAACAGATAAAAACTCAACACCATCAAATCCTTCAAATGTTATGCCACAAGAATCACCTGGGGAGAAAAATTCACCTTCAGTGACTTGAAGATTCTTCTCAACTAGCTTCCCAGTGTGTTTCTCAATGGGAATCCATAGGAAAAAGCTGGAGGGTGAAGAATCAGTGACTTGATGTGATGTGTTTGCAAACTGCCCAATGGTAAACAAAAGGTGTGAGGTGAATGCTTTGCAATGGGCTGCACATTAGGGAGCTAGTCCTGGGGCTTTGAGTCAAATTTGTTGTTTCTGGACCTCTTGTAATAAAAGTTTGAATACAGATAAGCACCAGCCAATAAATTTATCAATTTTTGCAACATGTTTTTGAAGTGCTTCATACCCAGGTAGATATGTGGCAAATTTGGCAGGAGTCCCTGTTATAAATATGTGGGATTGTGCCTCACAAAAGGTTTACCATCCTATACTAGAAATTTCACCCAAGTATTCTGGTCCATTGCATTTATTGGAATTTTGAAATTTTTCCTGCTGGTTGTGTTGAGTTTCCAGTGTTTTCTTTTCCTCCCAAAATACCATCATTTATTGTGTCTTCTTATATCAACTCGAATTAGGATAGACTACATCATAAATAATATTTTTGTGTTATTACAACTCTTAGTCCAAAATGATTGCTTTTTCCATTTTCCTGATTCATTTTCTGATATTAAAATTTGATTAGTAAGAATCAACGCCTCATACTATCAGTGACTTATAAAAATATTTTGTCTTGACTAATTTTTCTAGGTTGTCTAAAAGAGAATAAGATGCCTGTCTACTAAGTCAATTATTTACAAGAACTTATTTTTTCTGTTTCTCAAAATTTTATTCAATATCCTTTCTTAACTATTTTGTTCTCAACCAATTTTTGTGCTCTTGTACTTAGACTATTTACACCATAGCCTAGTCTGAGAAATTCCAGCATCAGTTCTCCTCAGTAACAACCAGTTCCCATCCTGATTATCATCCTGAGTCTGTTCACAAAACTCCTCCTCCCTCCTTTTCTCAGAATTTCAAACAGGTTGAGATATGGGTGTTGTGCTTTGAGGTCTGCATCCATGGTTGAGAAATTTGTTGAATTTTAAATATTCTCTAGCCTGCTGCTTTGACCATGCGCTACGCTCTAGTTCAGTTGCTCTCTGTGCTCTACTGTCTGCTCCTTGCTCAGCTACTCAGTGAGAAAGACAATGAATATTGGTTAGGGTTACAGTTCCAGGATCAAAAGCTTGAATGTATCACTTTCCTCAAACTTCAACCTTGACAAGATTCTTGGTTCACTTGCTACCTTTCTACTTGACGGCCTCAGCTCATTATTGAAATCAAGACCTCAATATCTCTCAAGAATTCAAGACCTCAAGGAATAATGTAAAGTATCATCACTCAATGCAAATCTCAACATAATCTAATCACTCCCTGCTTTTAATTTTTCTAGAATTCTTCAAGAACATAGTATAGGTTTTATTATCAAATATCACATCAAAAAACTCTTCTGCTGCTGTTTGTTTCTCTTCTTCTTTTCTTCTTTGTTTGATGAGTAAATCACTGATCTCTATTTCTTTTTCAATTATCTAGTCTTCTTGTTATGTTCTCTGCGTCATTATTATAAAGTTCTCACTTCTTTTACATATATCCCATCTCATTAGTGGTAATTCTCTCTCTGTCTATTTCTCATAATTCTTTTTTCTTTCTACATTGATTCTGATTATATTTTTCTATTAAGTCTGGTTTTGGTTTCTAGAAATAAAATCATTAGATTCTTTTAAAATTTTGAACTTCACCACATAAATTCCCTTCTTATGAGATACATCAGCCCAGCAGATAACTGAATTGATGAAAAATCAGATTTTGACATTGGGATTAGGATTTGAGATGTGGAATGGAATATAGGGATGGCCAGCCACACAAACATTGGCCTTTTGACAGAAACAACTGTGAGTGTCAGCTTTTTACTTCTTGTGTTTTGTTTTGTAATGACTAATTTTTGATTTCCAAGCCAAAAAAGAACCTTCTCCATCATCAACCCAATTGCTGCCACATATCTTTTGACCCTGATAATGACCACATTGGCAATATATTTGACAAATTATGAAAGAATTTGGTTCTGCCTGTGACATATGAGGAGGCAAGTGGGTATTAGTATTGGAATTTTGCTTGAATGTAGGCAGGCATGGTGGATGGCTGAGTTTGACTTTCTTTGGGGATAGCAACGGTGGGCCCGCTACGCTAACATTAGCTGTAGCATAGTGTAATGTTAGATTTTTTTTGCTATGCTAATGCAAAGTTACTTTTAGCTGAAGATTTTTTCAGCTAACGCTAAAACAATATCATCAAAAAAGAGAATAGTGAGTAGTGTAGCGTTAGCAACATCCAAAAAAAAAGTTAACACTACAGAAATTTCCTGTTAGCTGGTGTTTAGCGGTGTTGGCTGGAACAAAAACTATGCTAACTGTTAGTGTAGCGCTCTTTTCAGCTACACTAACTGTTCATAGCACTCTTGTCAGCTACGCTAACTGTTAGCATAGCTCTCTTGTCAGCTACTCTAACTGTTAGCATAGCACTCTTGTCAGCTACGCTAACTGTTAGCATAGCACTCTTGTCAGCTACGCTAACTGTTTGCATAGCGCTCTTGTCAGCTACACTAACTGTTAGCATAGCGCTCTTGTCAGCTACGCTAACTGTTAACGTAGCACTCTTTTCAACTACACTGACTGTTAGTTTAGTGCCCTTTTGCAATGAGCTAACTGTTAGTTTAGCGCTACACTAACTGTTAGTTCAGTGCTATACTTGTAGGATTATAGCAATCATGTCTTGTTTTGCGGCTGTGATGCTTTTAAATTAGTATTTCAATGACTCTGATGATTCATACAAGGATTACAGAAAAGTATTATCCCAAGATCCATCATTTAAGATCAAAGGCAGTTCAATATAAATAAATTAGACAAAGTTTTTCTTACTTTTTTGCTTCTTGTATTTCTTCCATAGATGCTTTCTTTCAGCAATTTCCTCTTCAACTTCTTGTGTGATGGCGGGGAACAGATCAATTGGTTTGAAATTGGCATAGATAATCAGGGGATTGTGTAGGATTGGGTGCTTGCAGATATTTGATTCAGTGTAGGTCTCCCTGTATAATTCCTTGTTCAGTTTCTGATTGATCCTGGAAGAAGTTTTTCCAGGTCCTAGATGCAATGGACAACATTGATTATAAAACACACCAATGATGGCACCCCATAATTACCTTATAGGAGCTCTTGAGGGCCGGGAGGCTTGATCAAGAAATAAAAGGGAAAATGGCTTAATTGTTTGCCAATAAAGACTCAACAATGTTTGGCCAGGTCCTAGAAGCAATGGACCTGGTCAGTTAACTTCTTTTTTAGTATAGTAAAGATGATAGCCCCAACTTAACTGGAGAGGTTGTAGGGGCTTGCCAGCTATGTGTATGAAACACTGGCTTAATGTCTATAAATTCTCCAGGTACTATCACTGTGCTGAGAGTTTATCTGAATAATAATTACTATTATTCTCTCTATAGTGTCCAAACTATGCACAGAGGATAACCTAAACTCCTTTTTAATTGCTTATTTGGTATACAAATTAGTCAATCAGGAGAAGAGTAACAGCTAACCTTAGAGGTTTGGCTATCTTTTCTGTCTTTTTGAGAGATAAGTAACAATAAATTTTTTAACAAGCAGCTGGCAAGAACTTGAGCTGATTGGCTACTGTAAGAGGTGGCAGTCTTGCAGCAAATGCTTTATAAGGAATAGTTCAAGGTCTAAGATGGGGAGGTTCTAAGATAGCTTGATAACTCGTCCAGTAAACAAGGTGGGTTGGATAATAAGGGGATAACACTACTCTAAAAGTAGGAGGAGAATAGTCAGGGTACTTTAACTTACTAATGTGGTATTGGGTGAATATGCTGAGGATCCAATCCTAGCCCAGGAAATGGCCTCCTTTTATATTCTAGAGGTCTTCAAGGGAAGATTCTAGAATGTTGTTGTATATTCTGCTCCAATGTTTTCAGCCCTAGAGATACCCCAGAGCATCCTAAGAACTGACTAAACTGTAAAATACAATATAAATACTGTATTACTAATGAAAATAATAACATACCATAAAATATTATTATATAATCAACTCAGAATGTAAAATTAAGTGGGGGAGCTCACTCAAACCACCACTAAATTCCTACTCCTTCTATTACTTTATCATAGAATAAGAATACTTTAAGAAAAGGGAATAATAGTATAAATTATGGATTAGAAATTATTGTCATAAAAGCTGAGAAACAATAAGCTTATTTTCATAAATATAATAATAATAAAATTAGGCTGATAAGAAAGAAATTACCTAAATGTGTGGTAATTTCCCAGTATTGTTCTATTAAATGAATTGGCCCATGATGTGATTGGTTATACATACATGTCATGAGGTCATGGGGACATAGAAAATACTGTGCTCAATTCAATACAATTCCTATTGCATCATAGTGCATTTGAATTGTAATACATTAGAGCAGAATATACAACAACATTCTAGAAACTTACCCTGAAGCCCTCTAGAATATAAATAGAGGCCATTTCCTGGCCTAGGATTGGATCCTCATAATATACACCCAGTACCACATTTTTAAGTACCCTGAATATTCTCCTCCTACTTTTAGTAGAGTAGTGTTATCCCCTTATTATCCAACCCACCTTGTTTACTGGACTAGTTATGAAGCTATCTTAGAACCTCCCCATCTTAGACCTTGAACTATTCCTTGTAAAGCATTTGCTGCAAGACTACCACCTCTTACAGTAGCCAATCAGCTCAAGTGCTTGCCAGCTGCTTGTAAAATTTTTATTGTTACTTATCTCTCAAAAAGACAGAAAAGATAGCCAAACCTCTAAGGTTAGCTGTTACTCTTCTCCTGATTGACTAATTTGTATACCAAATAAGCAATTAAAAAGGAGTTTAGGTTATCCTCTGTGCATAGTTTGGACACTATAGAGAGAATAATAGTAATTATTATTCAGATAACTTTTCAGCACAGTTATAGTACCTGGCTTTTTTATAGACATTAAGCCAGTGTTTCATACACACAGCTGACAAATTCATTACAATTCAAATGCACTATGATGTAATGGGAATTGTATTAAATTGAGCACAGTATTTTCTATGTCCCCATGACCTCATGAAACGTATTTATAACCAATCAAATCATGGGCCAATTCATTTAATAGAACAATACTGGGAAATTCCCACACACTTAGGTAATTTCTTTCTTATTAGCATAATTTTAATATTATTAAAGTTTATTGTCTCTCAGCTTTTATGAAAATAATTTTTAATCCATAATTTATACTTGTTATTCCCTTTTCTTACCAAGTATCTTTAGTATATTATAAAGTACTAGAAGAAGTAGGAATTTAGTGGTGGTTTGAGTGAGCTACCCCACTTAATTCTACATTCCAATTTTAATGATATAATAATATTTTATGATATGTTATTATTTAAGTACTGCAGTATTTGTATTGTATTTTGAATTTTAGTCAGTTCTTAGGATAATCTGGATTATCTCTAGGGCTGACAGGGCTCTTGAGTGGCTTGGGCATAAATGAGGAGCTGGGGGATCAATTTACTGAAAAAATGAGAAGTAAACCCCGGGTCAATGTTCATATGTATACCAGCAAGAAAATCCCCTACTTACCAGATGTGATTTTGGGGGATCTTGAGCGGCTGGGTTGACTGTGAATATCAAAAAGAATGGTCAACAAACAAATCACTATTTTTACACTTTGGAGGGATGGGAGATTCAGAGTTTGTTGGCTGGGTTTTCTAGTGCTAGAAAGATGATGGTTTCAGGGACTGTACCAAAAAAAGGGTAGTAAAAAAGAGTCAGGGTTCATAATCCCTCATATGATTACAAGTACATAGCCCCCAATTTTTGGGAGAGGGACTTGTAGAAAGACACGGATTTACACCAATCAGCAATCTGTGTCATGCAACCTAACAGGCCAATGTCAACATGTTAGGTTGCATTTATTGATCCAGTACAAACCTTGCATGGTTTTTTTGGCTCCAGGAGCCTATTTTTTTAGTTTTATAGTAGATGAAGTAATCACAAAATTGTGAACACAAATTAATTTTGAGAAACCCAACCATCTGTAGAGATTTTTGTGCTAAATTATTCAAGAAAAAAGCATGCCCACCACATTTTTATCCAACAATAATTTCCAACAAGGCACCAATGTGCATAACAGAGTTATTGATTACATTGGAATTCAAGAACAGAATAGAACAAATATCTCTAATGAAGCGAGTCAGCAAGCTGGAAAAATATTATTCTGCATGTTGATTTTGAATCATTCACCTTAGATGAAGTGTGCAAGTTTTATAAGGCATAAAAGCCCACATGATCCATTATTACTGGGTTTTTGTTTTCCAACAAGGGCAGGGCTGCTTCTGGTTCCTCTTCATCATAAATTTCATGCAACTGATCCTTCAGCTCTGCTTGATGGTTATGCAGAACAATGCAGGTGATGATCCTCTGGACAGTTGCCTTCACCTCAAGAGTGTTCCTGATTTGTGATCAAATCTCTCACAAACTGTAAAATTGACCCTTTAGAATTCCAATGGCCTTTTCAATGTGTACTCTTGATTGGGCTAGATGGCAATTGAAACCCAAATTTGGGTGTTGATAGACGCACACCAAAGGCGGACGCCAACGCCAACCCGCACGCCAATTTTTTTTGGCGTGCGGGGCCTACACGCCAATTTTTTTTGGCGTGCGGGGCCTACACGCCATTTTCTTTTGGCGTGTAGGGTCTACACGCCAAAAAAAAGGGTGTGTGGGAGCGCACAGCAATTTTTGGCGTGCAGGTCTCACACGCCCTTTTTTTTGGCGTGTAGGCCCCGCACGCCAAAAAAAATGGTGTGTGACGTCCCCACACACTAATTTTTGGCGTGTGGGAATGGTTGTTGGCCGGCCAGGAGGACTTCCTCCTGGCTGACAAGGTTATACAACCTCGTCAGCCAGGAGGAGTCCCTCCTGGCCGATGGGGCTGTATAACCTTGTTGGCCGGGAGGACTTCCTCCTGGCCGACGAGGTTGTATAGCCTTGCCGGCCGGGAGGACTTCCTCCTGGCCAACGAGGTTGTATAACCTTGTCAGCCAGGAGGAAGTCCTCCCGGCCAGCAAGGTTATACAACCTCGTTGGCCAGGAGGAACTCCTCCTGGCCGGCCAACGACCGTTCCCACACGCCAACAATTGGCGTGTGGGGACGTGCTTACATCATCAAACCGGTCCACTGGTTTGATGAGGTGAGCCAGTCCCACACGCCAATTTTTTTTGGCGTGCGGGGCCTACACGCCAAAAAAAAGGGCATGTGAGACCCGCACGCCAAAAATTGGTGTGCACTCCCACATGTACACGCCAAAAAAAAATGGCGTGTAGGCCCCGCACACCAAAAACAATTGGCGTGCGTTTATCAACGCCCCCCAAATTCTGTGATATAAGCAATTACAAACCTTTGTAGGCTGGAATGGTATGTTGATCACTTTTGTAAGCAGAGTTGGCCAGGAGAAATTGGTTTTTACCAAAGAGTCATCCTGAATTTTGAGCAAGCTTCATATTGGAGAAGACATAAAACATTTGACAGGATCCTGGGTAGCCTGAAATGTAGGATATGAACCTCTTGTTTATGCCACAAACACAAGTGACCAAAATTGAGTATCTGTTCTGAAACCAAACAAGACATCAGCTAAGAATATGCAAAATATTGGAACCAGTGCAAATTAACCAACCTTTTTTTTGATCCCAGTAGTGGTTACCATGCACTGGCGGCTTTTGACTCAGTGGAATTGTTGTTCCATTTAGAAAGCCAACACATCCAGGGAAGCCTTCCTCTTGCATGACCTGAGATCATTCCATACTTTTGTCTTGAGCTGGCCATGATACCAAGTTTCAGGGCATTTGATAAAGAATATTGATCACCCAAAAGGTGAAAATGTTGATTGTTCCTATAGAAAACTTGGAATAGATCCTTGAGTCTGAAAACAGCAGCCCCATTTCCGTTTGATCCAAGATGGCACATAGCAATAGCAAGTTAGACTAATGGTTCTTGTTGGGGATTCTGAGAGGAGTTGTAAAAGATTGGATTTTACTTCATCAGATTAAGAAGATTGAGGAAAAATGGGAAGAACATTTGCAAAATATGGAGGATGCATCACCAAGAAAAAACAATGCTCCATTGATGACAAGTGACATTCTGCAACTTTGGTTGCAGCTCCAAAGCTGCTCCAATCCTACTCTTCAAGTATATTTGATTCTCAATGGTGTTTTAATTTAATAGCTCCTTTACCACTGGCTCATATCACACTTCACTGATTCAGCTCAGTTCCCACTGATTCTGCTCAGTTTCCACTGATTCTGCTCAGTTTCCACTGATTCTGCTCAGTTTGCCACTTATTTGGCTCAGTTTTAACTTATTCTGTGCATATTGCACATCCTGCTCAGTTTTAACTGATTCTGCTCATTTTTACTGATTCCGCTCTTTTTTTACTGATTCCACTCATTTTTCACTGATTCTGCTCAGTTTCAATAATTCTGCTCATTTTTCACTGGTTTAATTTATTTTCTGTTGCTCATCAGTTTTCCCTGGCTGAGCACAGGAGTCACCACAGCAAAGCTCATTGCAAACTCTGGCACAGATGAGTGTTCAGTCTGGAACAGCTTATAAGTGTTCAATCCAGAATAGCTGAATGTTCCCCCTGGGGAAGCTCAGTTTTCACTCTGGTAGCTCAGTATTAGCCCTAGCTCAGTGTTCATTTTGGTGCAGTTCAGTGTTCAATCTGGTGCAGCTAAGACATGAATTTTGGGCAGAAGGAAGGCAAATCAACAAGGGTTGGAATGAAGTTTCCACTGAGCTAGTTACCTATTTCAATCAAAGCTGAGCAGCGCTGAGCAGCTAACCAAAACTTATATGCACAGAAGGCCAAACAAGCTGTTATGAGAAGGCACAGCCTCTGTTTGTGCAAGGTAGAAAAATGAATAACTAATTTTTTTCTAAAGTAATTCAAGGAGTAGCAGTGGATAGATGGAGGATAGATGAGTGAAGTTTCCCAAATTTCACTTGCCATCAAGTGATCATTGTTTTTTCCTGGTGCATGGTTGAGGAAGGTCTTGAATGATTGACAGGTGATATTGAGGATGGAAGTTGGAACAGTGTAGTGGTTCCTCTGGTAGAAAGGTAGTTTTTCTGGAGTTTTTATCAACAATAAATAAATAAATCTTCAAGTCCTGAGTCATTTTTATCTGAGTCAAAACTCAATACTGTTGCAGCAGAGTAGGCTGTTTGAAATACTTTCTTGTGTTGAGGGGGTGCTTGGTGCATGATTGGTTGGGGTAAGGTTTGATTTTTGCTTGGTTTTACAAGAGGAAATGTATTTCAAGGTGAAATAAGAGCTGATTTAAGATGTGATGTTAGTTGATTATTTTGGAAATGAAGGATTTGGACGGAAAACCGGGGTTTCTCATTTTTAAAACCCATTTGCTTTTTAGCTGCCCCATTTTGAAAAAGCCATGAAACCCATGGCTTAGAAGTTGTGGATTTGGAAATTTCTAATCAATGGATTTTAATTGTGGATTTTTTCATATTTTATACCCCCTAATTCATTGTCATCAATCCTTTTTCAATGAGCAAAAAAAGACAAAATGGCAGTCATGTTTTAATTCTGGGACTATGTGCAAACCAGAACCAATGGAGGGTTCAGTTGTTGACTAATTTTTAGGTCTGACATCTAAAATCCATTGATTTACCTCTCATAGGGTTTCTTGATAAGCTTAGTTTGATTTTTTCTTACATGTACATACAAGAGCTCTTGATAAAAGGAGTACAACTTCAATCTTCTCGACCGTCAAGTTCGTGATTTCCAGCTTACATAAGCGGGGCATGACGTCATATGCTTGCTTGTGACCGACTCCCGGACAAGATCGATCGGCCGCAACACGTCTAAATATTCCTCCCTCCATCCACAAGATATCTAAATATTTAAACATCTATCTGTCTATTCCGGTTGTCGACTACAACAAAAACCTCGCTAGTTTCCTCTTAACTTTCATCCAGTATACATACACTTGAGCATTTGCCTTGACTTTTCAGAACAAGTCTTACTTGACCTCATAGTATCAAAATGAGTGCCAAGAAAAAGACAGCTTCAAACCAGTCGGTCAAGTCATCCTCCACCGTTTCTACTCATCCACCTCCTGGCTCAGGGGAAAGCCAAAGCACTGCTCAATCCTCACCACCCCACTCAGGGTCAGTCAAGGCTCCGCCAGGAGGCACTCCAATCACAGTATTCGAGCGTAAGTAAGATTTTGTTTTGAATGTGCCCTCTATGTGGCATCTATAAGTCAATCTGACGCCTTACCTTGCTCAACATCAATTATAATCACTCAGTCAGTTTGCAAGATGATGGATCGCCATCCAAAGAAAAATCGGTACCTATCATCCTTTGAATGGATTCTTATTGATAAACGAGTGAAATCTGACGGCAACGTTACGTTCTCATTGAATTGCCACAGTACATACGTCTACCATCGCCGGTTGAGCCTTATCTGCTCCGATTCTCGATTGCCGCCGGGGCACGTGCGTCGAATTCAGGAACGCTGTACACCAACTTTCCTTCTGAAGGTCATGCCTTTGAACGTCAGAAGTTCTATACACATTTGCTTCCTAAGGATACATCCCAACCCATTCAAATCGATTTGAAAGTAACCCAAGCCGGTGCATTCGAATTTTACGTCGAGTTTCAAGGAGACTCGACTAAGGGCGAGCAGAGAGTCAAAAGCAAGTCAGGATACTTTAATGTTGATCCGGTTTTGACGGCTCCTGGTCGCCACAGAATTTTGTCGGGTGAACTCGAGAACTCCAAAATCTTGCCCATTGGGGAAGGCGGCAAGGTTAAAAAAGGCTCGTCTGTCAACATCTCTTTGGACGGCTTGGTAATTCAGACCGTCATAGCAAAGTGGATGGGTAAAATGAGTCGATGGCCGAAATACATGGATGTGATTAGAGATCGTGGATACAACATGATCCATTTTACACCTCTACAAGCCCGTGGGGAAAGTGGTAGCCCTTATAGTATCTACGATCAGTTACGATTCGATCCAGAGTTATTCGACCAGCCCCCAAAATCCGCCGAAGATGAACAAAAACAACTGTCGGATTGGTTCTCGAAACTAAGAGACGAATGGGGGATATTAAGCTTAACCGATGTTGTTTGGAATCATACAGCCAATAACAGCCCTTGGCTACGAGATCATCCAGAATCAGGTGAGCAAAGAATCTTGCCATCTCCCCTACAGCCTGTTGTAATTTTCAGTAACTGAGACTGCCTTAAAACCCAATTTTTAGGTTACAACATCATCAATTCGCCGCACTTGGAGCCAGCTCTTGAGCTAGATTCAGCTCTGTTAGAATTATCAGATACATTGGCCGAGAAAAGTCTTCCACAGGCAATAGACTCTGAAGTTGATCTCGATAGAATCATGCATTTCATCGAACACAAAACCTTGGCCCAACTCAAGCTTTGGGAATATTACGCGGTTGACGTCGATCATGTTGCAAGCAAATTCTCACAAGCTTGGTCAAAGGCTTCACACTCCGAACAACCTAAATCGAAAGACACCGCTCACATCGAATGGTCAGAATTTGAAAAGGCTTGCATAAACGATGATGGAGCTGGCTGGAAACAGGTAACAGGGCCTCGCGGCCATATATCGGAAACAATCAACATAGATTCTGCAGTTCGGTTATTTCAAAGCAAGGGATACAGCCGCGTAGCCCCAGAAGAAACGATGGAAACGCTGAAAAGAATACTTAATGAATTGAACGTCGAGCGTTACGAAGAGTACGATGATGATGTGAAGGTAATCATCCAAAACACGCGAAGTCGGATTCGTTATACTAGACTAGATCCGAATGGGCCAAAAATGGGACCGATTACCAAAAAGTGAGACCTCGTTTGAAATGTTATGCTATTTGCAATGACGCTGCTTTCATTGACATTGCAATCTCCTAGGCGCCCTTTGATCGAAACTTTGTTTACACGTTTGGAGAAGGATTCAAAAACAAAGAAACATGATCCAAGATGTCTAGCTTTGGCAAATAACGGGTGGATATGGAACGCTAATCCACTGCAAGATTTTGCTTCAGAAAAATCGAAAGCTTATTTAAGAAGGGAGGTCATTGTTTGGGGCGACTGCGTAAAGCTACGATACGGCCGGGACCCGAAAGACAGCCCTTTTCTTTGGGATCACATGACGAAGTACACGGAGCTGTTAGCTCGCTTTTTTGGCGGCTTCAGAATCGATAATTGCCACTCCACACCAATTCATGTGGGTGAGCACTTGTTGGATGTTGCGCGCAGGGTTCGGCCAGACTTGTATGTTTGCGCGGAGCTATTTACGGGAAGCGAAGAGATGGATACGTACTTTGTTAGCCGTCTTGGCATAAACAGTTTAATTAGGGAGGCAATGAAGTCCGTAGCTCGTATGTTTCATTGCTTTAATGTGCGGAGCTAACTAAAATTTCTTGTGACGTCCAAAGTGGGCATGACCCGAAAGATCAGAGTCGACTTCTTTATAATTACGGACTTGGGAAGCCGATTGGCTCCATGGATACGGATTGCTTGACTGAGCAGTCTGAAGTTCTGCTCACTTCCAAAAACGGAGAAAAGTCTCGAGTCAAATGTGAAATTGTACCATTACATGGATCTAGACCCCACGCCTTCCTGATGGATTGTACTCACGATAACCAATCACCGGCCGATAAAAGAACAGCTCGCGATGCAGTTTCTACCGGCGGGCTGGTGGCATTTGCGTTTTCGGCCATCGGTTCGAACAAAGGTTTCGATGATTTATATCCGAAGCTTCTTGACCTGGTTGGCGAAAAGAGGTTGTATGAGCATGTCGATGTCGAAGGTGGAATTGGACGGTGGAAGCGATTGCTCAATCACCTACACACAGAAATGGCTGTAGACGGTTTCAAGGAAGGGCATTTTCATCAAGAGAATGAGGTTCGTAATAGCGCGAAACAGTATCTTCCGAGAAAGACTACTCACGTCTATCGTTCCCGTGTAGTACATTATGGCCCACAGAGTTCACCCATCCACAAATGAAGGGTATTTGCTTGTCGCTCATACGGCGTTTCATGGGGACTCCAATGATCGGGGATTTGGTAAGATACGATTGCAAAAATATGGAAAATAATTGGCCAAATTTAATAACTTTGTTATCCGTACTTGTAGTGGAGCCCATGAAACTCCGCCGAACGAAAGCGGCTTTTGTAACTGGCTCATCTCTTGAGATCCTGTCCAAGAAGGACTCGTCTGATGAAGCCGTGCTCAGAGGCCTCGAATCGAAACTTACACCGATCGAGATGGACTCAATTGATAACGTTATACAGCCAGGCTCTGATTCTGATGGAGAATTTGTCGAGATCATAGTACCTAGACAGTTTCCACCAGGCAGTTTGATGTTGTTCAAGACTTGGATGGAGGGATTGAAGCCCGAAGAAAGCGAAATGAAGGGCCGAAACCTGGCATCATTCGTCGGATCGGAAGCAATCGAAAAATTTGGAGAGCTCGACCTGGTCGATCTAAATTTTATCCTGTACAGGACTGATGGGGAAGAACGGGATTCTAGTGAGGGCCGTGATGGTGCATACGACATCCCCGGCCTTGGCAAGAGCGTTTATTGCGGCTTAGAAGGATGGATGCACCATCTCAGGTACATCATCCGGACGAACGATTTAGGACATCCTCTTTGTGCGCATCTGAGAGATGGAAACTGGCCATTCGAATACGTTCTGGAAAGATTACGCCGGTTAGCCCCCAAAGCTTCTGGTATTCGCTACATCCTTGAGCAGTGAGCAATCAGACACAACCTGATATTCATTTTTTATTTGCATTGGTAGGAAATCCCAGCGATTTCCTAAGCTCGAAAGGCCAGTGGAATGGTTTGAACAGAGGATACAGCTTATCAGAACCAAAATACCAGCCTTTATGCGACCCAAGTACTTTGCCCTGCTGATATACACGGCTTACAAAGCAAGTAAAGAAAGAGTAATCGCTCTATGCTCCCCTTTCATTCGTCAAGGCACGGCTTTCATACATTCGTTGGCGATGTCCGCAGTCCAAATGTACGGTTTGGTACCATCTGCATCGCTGGATCCGAAAGAAAGTCGACCATGCGTTGCGGCTGGGTTGCCACACTTTAGTTCGGGCTGGGCACGGACGTGGGGTCGGGATTGCGCAATCAGCGCGAGTGGCCTATTTATCAAGACTGGTCTATTCGAAATTGCTCGGGCTCATCTGCTATGCTTCTGTACCACTTTGAAACACGGCTTGATGCCCAACTTGCTAGACTCAGTCCGAACTCCTCGCTATAATTCTCGCGATTCGCCTTGGTTTATGCTCCAACTCTTACAAGAGTACGTTAAGTATTCTAAGGAAGGGGATGCGATATTGGCAGTTCAAGTCAAAAGAAGATTTCCAAGTTCGGATGAATGGGTCCCCTGGGATTCACCGATCGCGTACTCTGAACAGCTTTCGGTAGGGGAAGTGATTGAAGAGGTTCTTGAGCGACATGCCAAAGGAATCGACTTTCGGGAGTATAACGCTGGGCCTGCTATTGACGGGCAAATGAGTGACAAAGGATTCAACATAAATATTCATGTCGACTGGGCTACAGGGTTGATTATGGGAGGAAACGAGAAAAACTGCGGGTGAGTAGTAGCGTAATCACCCCTGCACCAGTCTCGCACCGATACTCAAGCTGTTTTTCCTTTTCCGTTGTTTCGAATAGAACTTGGATGGACAAGATGGGTGAAAGTGAAAAGGCCGGCAACAAAGGTTTTCCTGGAACACCTAGAGACGGGGCACCAGTGGAAATAACTGGCTTGCTTTATAGTACGTTAGTGTGGGCCGCGCAGCTTGCCAAGGCAGGAAAATTGCGGAAGAATGGCACTGAGATAGAAAGTAGGTCATTTTATTAGCGCTAGCCAATCTCAAAAGGTTAACGCATTGATTGATAAACCTATGATTCAGTTGACGGGAAAAAAGTCAAGGTGACTTGGGACGAGTGGGCTCAGAAGATCCAAAAAAACTTTGAGAAATGTTACTGGATCCCACTGGGTAAGACAGCTCTCTTCTTTTTCGAGGAAACGGTCATTTTGAAGCTTTCACAACGTTCGTAGATTCAAGCGAGGATAAAGGTTTTGTTATCGATTCTAAGTTAATAACACGTCGTGGAGTTTATAAAGATGTGTTTGGTGAGCGCTTAGTCCTTATCTACTTTAACCGCATGTGCTTGTATGTATGTCATGTGCCATCGCCAATGTTCTACTTGGACGCTCATTTATAGGCACGCCCTCCGACCGAGCTCATGCCGATTACCAATTGCGCCCGAACTTTCCTATAGCGATGGCAGTTGCACCCAAGTTATTCAGTCCTGCTCGCGCTTTGATGGCTCTGAAAATCGCCCGAGAGGCTCTGATCGGACCTCTTGGAATGCGCACGCTGGACCCCATGGAAGCGGACTACCGACCAGACTACGATAATGCAAACGATTCTTCAGATTGGCACGTTGCAAAGGGAAGAAATGTGAGTTTAGCAAAGCTCTGCGGAGGTTTTTATGTCAAGTTTCACATCAACTAATCTTGCCTATGACCTTGCTCTCCAGTATCATCAAGGGCCTGTAAGCACCTCTGAAACCGTTTTAATTTTTATTCGAATCACTCATGCGCAGATTTTCGGATAGGAATGGGTTTGGCCTATCGGCTATTATTTGAGGGCTTTCTTACACTTCGACACAGTGGCCGGGGAAGGTCTTCAGGTAAAACGAGAAAGAAATTTCACCGGGGTTTTTTCCTGCGCCCCTCGGGCTAATCGGAAAATATCATATTTACTATTGATTCTTGGTTGTTTACGTACTTCAGAACCGACAAGCGACCATTCACCAAATCCATTCCATCTTAGCTGAGCATCGTCGATATATCCAATCGGATCCTTGGGCCGGATTACCAGAATTGACCAACAAGGATGGGGCCTTTTGCCGCGATAGCTGTGAAACCCAAGCCTGGTCGTTGAGTGTTTCTAGAAAGACTAAACACCTTGTCGAAAGCTATAAACTAATAAGAGTGATGTCCGCGTTTCTTTAGGACTTCAACGATATTGGATGCGTTGTTTGAGGTTGGTGTTTTTGACCGTCTTGAATTAATTTTTGGATTTTCAAATTTCATCACGAAGCGAAGCTCATAATTTTCTCCGTCCTGTGGCTGTCTCTAAACAGATTTACCATCTAGATAAATGATTTCGAAATCGTCTAAATCGGGTCAGAGATTCCATCGAGAAAAAGCAAGACGAATTAGGGCAAGCTGCTGAGAGTTATCCCAATGTCATAAACTAATGTATCCATCGATTAAAACTTTGTGCTAAAAGTGTAGCAGTAGCATTATTTCTTATACAGCATACTTCGCGTAAAACAGGGTTGTGTTTGCACCAGTTTTTATATATATTCGAGATTTGAATGAATGCTTTCTTGAGCAAATTTTATCATCCACTGCGTCCTCGTAGGGCATGACTCATTAGACCCAATCTCGGAACTTAAGCTTTTCATGCGACAATGTACTGCTCTAAACCGTGGTCTGGTAGTTACAGTATAGCGAAAGTATATCAGAACAGAATATGCTAGATGTCAGTTTAATAGCTTCCCTGAACCTTTTAGGGGATGAAGACTTACATAATCAGGTGTTTTTTGATTGGGCTGCACAACAGCATCAGCTTGCATTTGTTATCTGTGTCGCGTCACTGGAGCCAACGGAATGCTACATAATAAGAGCACATAAGTCTCCAGATAGCCTGTTTACTGAGCATCCCTCATAAGGCTCACGTGGTCGATGCCAAATTCATAATGTCATGAGAGCCAATATTCCATTTCATTGCTGACGGTAATAAAATCAGGGGAACGACCACCCAGCGTTTATTCTTTACGATAAAGCCGGTGCTATCAGTATTCTCCAATAAAAACCTAGGCTAAGATGTTGATGAATTTGCTCGAGTTCTGAAGAGTCACCACTCTACCTCCCCGAGGGGGGTTCCTCCACCCAGACAATTTAATAAGGAGGATTGCTCCCGGCGGACTGGTCAAGGACCGGCTCAACAACGCCAAGGGGGATCCCTTCCGACGAAAACAGGCCAAGAGCCTCCGTAGCAAGAGTTTTCATTCTTCAAAACAAGGTGAGCTACCTTCTCACCGCGAAGATTCACTTTAGTGAGCAGGTCGGTAACTCTTTTGGGCAAGGGAATGTTATCTCGGTTAGCAAGTCCACATCCTTCTTGCCAAGAAAGAATAGCAATCTTTGTTGATGAACTGGCCAAGAACTTGGTGGTGGTTGTGCCATTACCTTGTGCTGATCTTGAATTGATAGTGGTGTAGCTATTTGTCTTTGAACGTTTGTTGCCATATTCAGTCATTCCTCATAAGTATTGGCTTTGCTTCCTAGCAGGATTTTTCCCATTGGCTAGATATATTCTCGGATCTACTGGGAGATCTGATAAGTTATATAAATTAAAGGTATTGCAATCAACAAACCCGGAATAGTAATACATACAACAGACTAAGACGCGATGAAATAATCAGCTTAATTAAATGGGGTTCAAATCAAATGGTGTAAATTATTAGAAAGAACAAAGAAATAAAATAAAATAAAAGAAGAAAATAAACGAATCGCACAATAAAATAATGATATAAGTGGGTTAAAAGAAAATGATGTCAAGAGGAAAGAAAGATAAGATAAGACTTAAGAGCTGGGCGTAGTATTATTAAGTGGGGTGGAAGTCGGATTAGGAGTGGATTCGGTGCGGTTGAAAGTAGGATCGGTTTCACGCGACATGGGGTGAGAAGCAGACTGGTTCGATTTCATTGAGTCAGCGTCAGCATCATCAGTGGATGCACTTCTGTTGATATTAGGGTGTTCTGAAGTCTCGTTGATAGAAGAAGTACGATTGGCGGGGAGGTTATTAGAAAGGGATGAGAGATTGAGAAAATCGCGGGTGTTGGCTTGTGAGGTTACCGGTACAAGTGGATTCAAAGAGGATATCACTTTTTCGATTGGGATAGGAAGGCTATTAGATAGGGATGATAAGTTTCCAAAGGCCGCGGTGGTTCCTTCAGTTGAGTTTGCCGTTCCATTGAATGTATTATTGTGGGAATTTTGGGTGGCTCTGAAGCTGGCAGACTTGTTGAATATAATATTTTGTACGTTCCGGTTTTTGCTCAACTCATGGATAGTTTGGTTGATTTTTTTAGTTTGGACTTGGTCTAAAGGTTGCAACATATGCTGCGATGAGGCACCGGATACCGAGTCAGGTGAATTTTTCTCTACTATTGCGCCGGCGCGATAGTCTTCGGTTGCTTGTTGTAAGAGGATATCGGTAGCCAGAGGGTTTTCGTGGTGGTAGGTTGGCGCTGACTGATGTGCGGCGATGGCGACTGGCAAGCCAAAGTCCGGGAGGATAACACGCTCTCTCGAGTCCCCCTTCTCCGAGTATTCATGAACCCGAGAGCTGGAATCAGAATCATCTTGGCTGCCATTTGCGCTGTCAGACGTAGTACTTCCGCTTTCAGCTTGATTTGGAGATGGATCGGCCTCATGGTCCTTGCTTCTGAGGGGCAGACTGTCTTGAGCAGATAGTTTTGAGGTCCAGTCATCGCTGTCGACTACCGATCTTTTGGGAATCTGCACAGCAGGCACACAGTGTAAGGTTTCGCTCTCACTCCGGGCCCTAGGCGCAATAGAACGCGCTTGACAAACCGCAACTATGAGGGAAGTAGTTAGTATCGGGTAGATGATAAAGCACATCACAGTTTCAAGTTGATTTGACTAACCACCAAGAACGAGCACTCCAGCGGTAGCACAAGTGAAACGCATCTGTGTTGTTGTAGGAGGGATGAGAAGGGTAGGTGTGTGGGTTTTGGATGAGGAGATGGAGTAGAGAATTGGGAGTTGGTGATGGGTAATCAAGCAGATGGGCCGATGGTGACCTAGTTTTATAGACCTCCGGATGATCCATGAGCGACATATCTCTGACCAAGCCCGTTCTGTAAGGGGAAAAGATGGCTGAACCCATTACCTCCAGTTCATTTCATTACAGCCATCTCAAATTTCCTCCAGACTGTTTTCGAAATAATCAGGTCCACTTTCAAACACCAAACATAACCAGGATTGGGGCGGCTGATGCTCCAGTCAAGACCCGTGACAAGTGGGCTTGCAGTCCTTCCTACCGCTAGTGATGTACACTTTTGAGCCATAGAACTGGAGGACATCATAACCTGGGCATCCCATGGTTGAAAATCCGAAATGGCTTGCAAGAGAATGGCTGGCTTGGGGTTGAGTAAGTAAGGACATGTCTAAGCCAGTTGTGCTTTGACCTTTGCGCCATCCATTTTCATACATTCCTGAAATGGCTAGAACTTACCTTAAGGTGCTAGTTTCATGCCAAAAAATAGCCTAGGTGCTGAGGAACTAATCCACCTGTGGTGAGCGAGAGTGCTGACAGGCAGAGGGAAAGCTCTGAAGAAACATCGGCAAACAAAATTGCTAACCGCTAGAAATCATCTGCAACCTGGACGCGTCGTGCGAGTCGCGCGCCCTTCTGAACCGAAGAAGAGGCTCAACGAACATTGCCGATTACCGTGTATTCCTTACCTTTCGAAAGGATTCCTAAGAATCAGCTTGAAGGTGACTCCAATCAAAGGAGCCGGCCAATTTATGAAGAGCATGAAGTCAAAGCTCAGACAAGACCCACAAGGACCAAGGGCTAACAGCGAACTTGATAAACGTAGTCATGCCATAGATTTGATCGATTTTCGAGACGCGTTCGCTCTTGCTGGGACCTGGGTTGGTACGAGCCATATAGCCGAGAGGTATCGAGATCTCTTTTTTCAAAATTCAGGAAGCCCGCTGTGAGAACTCCTTTGGGACAGATGGCAGTTCTGTGAGGGGGAAATAACAATAGACTATTCCAACTAGGTAATACTACTGTTACGGGTGGTTCGAAAGACCTGCCCCTCTGTTATACTACACAGAATTCTTACAACAAAATTTATTTGTTGTTGTGGCGTAAGACTTTATGATAGAGAAAACTATGAGTAGCAATCCCTTTCAGACTAGATCAGATGTTTGTTTAGCAGAGCAAAGATATGTACAGTCAATGCGGGAAAGCTTGTCTTCCCCCTTGGCAAAAAATGCAAAATATATAAATGGAAAAACTGTGAAAATATAATATCTAATATAATATCTACCCCTGTATCCACAGGGGAGGCGCCAGGGTGGCACATACATATGTACATACAGATGTAGATACACTACCCAATCCATACCACCCATCGGCTCAGCACCTCCACATTTCCATCCGGCCCCATCCGATCCACCGTTTGTCAACCCCCCACCGATGGTGTTTGTCAAGTATAGCCCCAAGGCCAAGGCCATTGCAGTCAAACTGATGATCCGAGGAGAATCACCAGATTTTATCAATGACCTTATTGACACGAAGATTTCCCTCAAGTCGTTTGCCCGGTGGAAAGACCTCTGGACACGTACTCAGTCAGTCATCCGCAATGCTTCTCTCTACCTACCCCGAGGCCGTCCCCTTGCGATTACCGTTGAGGAACGCGAGTTCATCTTGGACATTATCACCGAAGACCCAACTCTCTACCTTGACGAAATCCAAAAAGCAGTTGTCAAAGTGTCTGGCAATCTGTACCCGCTCTCGACCATTCACGATGATCTCAAAATCCGCCTAGGTATGAGCCGAAAAGTGGTCTGGCACGTCCACCCAAAGCAATGTCCTATGTGGCGGGTTCTGTGGTCCTTGGAGGTATCATCCTTCCCAGCTAATTTCCTTGTTTTTGTTAGTAAGCGGTTTTGCTTCCCAGTCACACAGATCTCTGGTTACCTCTGGTGCTGATAGTGTTGTATGATCTCTTCACAGACAAGTCATCTATTTGCCTGGACACCCAACATCGTCGAATGGGACGATCCGCAGTAGGCAGGCCGACTAAATGTATTGAGCAAGAGTTTGCTACAACTCGCTTTAGCCTGCTCCCCGGTGTTTCAACCAATGGCGTAGTGGGGCTAATGGTTCAGCAAGGTCCGATTCTCAGGCTAGATTTTGAGTACTTCTTGGAATCTGTTTTGGTATGTTGAGCTCTTGGGCTATTCTACAATCTAACTGACATACTGACTATCCTATGGGTGTCAGCTTGCTGTACTCTACTCCACTTATTGTGGCGTGTACAGTAAGGACTAAAGAAGTATTTTACACTTAAAAGGTGTAAATAGACAATTTCCAATAAAAACAATTACTTAAGTGTTTATTAAACACTAAGTATCAAAAAAAAAACAGGTTCTAACCCTGCTGCCAAAACTTCTATTAAGGGATTTTAATCCTAGAAGGGCTAACCAGATTGATACACGGTTCTTCCAATCCAATTAAAGATATTTAATTGATTGGGGGGGATTTTGGTTGAGGAATTTTAACTAATGAAGATAGTATGTAAATAAAGGCCAGTCCTCCTTACTTACAGGAGAAGGTGAGCGCCTTTGTAGCTTATAATAAGTTATCTAGTGTGTGTTAAAATTGATGGGGAGTAATCTTCATTTTAGTGAAGAAAACTCCTTCTTAAATAATAAAATAAATATTATTTCACAAGCTTCTTTCTGAAGCAGTGATCAGGGCAAGATCACCAGGGGGAACTGAGCACCCTGTTCGTGATCTGATGTGAAATATGGTGTCATTCCTATGTGGAATGACCCCATAATTATTTCACAATGAATGGCTTAGTGGGAAATAATTATTTCAACATTAAATAATTATTTCACTAAGATGTGCTTGTGAATAAATTTTCTGGGGACTAAGGCTTGGAAAAGCGCTTGCCCTGAGTGATCAGTAATGTAAAATCACATGTACTTATGTATTTAATACATATTGCATAAGTTATATAATTAAATACATATGTAATCTTATAGTATATATTACTATGGGTTATGCTGGGATTTTCCAGGATTTTCAAGGAAAAAACTATACCAATAAATGGTTCTTTATCCATTTATTGCGTGTTTGCAAATTGATTTGCCAAGGATTTTCCTTAATTAAATTTCCTTGGATTTTTGATAAAAAATAGATGTAATTTTAAATAATTTTATTATTATATTTTGCGCGTGGTCATAGTGTGGCTTGAACACAGAGCCTTATGAATTAACTAGATATTTCTAGGGTTGTTCTTAACTGTTACACTATATACCAATTATTGAAACAGTTGAGTATAATTTCTGTTATAAACAGGAGATCTAGTAAAATAAATAAAGTAACAAATAAAATAAAATAAATAATAATATAATTAAATATTATTAATTATTCAGCTTGCAGTTTCAAGTGTTACATAATGTATGTAATATCTTGGTGGCTGACAATGGGCCACTTAGCTGCCCTTTATGAATCCTTTTCCAGGGCCTCGGAGTGTTGTGGTGATGGACAATTGTCGCATCCATCATGGTGGCCGGATTGGCCTCATTTGCGACTCAGCTAATGTCATCCACAAGTATCTGCCGCCATACAGCCCGGATTTCAATCTGATTGAGAAGGCTTTTTCGGTTATCAAGAGTCATCTGAAGAGATGCCGAGTCTTGACTGGAGAGCCCGAGGATACTGAGATTATTTGGGATTTTGTCTCCCATTTGGTAACCGCCAAGCTCACGCAAGCGTTGTTCCGAGATTGTGGTTACTAAGATTGTGTCTGATTTAGATTATTTCTATGTTATTTAAACAAGTTAAATACCATGTCTTGTTATTTCTCTCATCACAAAGGCTCTGTTTATACTCCAGTAATACATGCAAATGATTACTCTCGCCTCATATGTGACACAGCTGATTGTGTAGTGAACATGATACACAATGAGCTGTTAATCTCTCCTCACTCAACATGGGATGAGGAGTTTGTGAAGCTTAACATCACCTATCAATCATACACAGGAATTTTAAGCTATCTGCCTTGCAGGACTTGTCTTGATGGCTGCAAGCCAGATATTGAGTCAAGTTTTAATCACCGGCCGGGTATCAGTCATTGCGGTGAAGTGCTGGGCTCGAAGCAATCTGATTGCTGATAGCTCCTCATTTATCTGGCTTGCAGGACTTGTCTCGATGGCTGCAAGCCAGATATTGAGACAAGTTTTAATCAACTGCAGGGTGTCAGTCATTGGTGTGAAGTGCTGGGCTCAAAGCAATCTGATTGCTCATAGCTCTTATGTGATTGTAAATCGCTTAGCGGTTAATGGATGTTTTTATTTCATGGCTGACAATCATCAGAAGGATTTTTCATGACTATGATCCAGTGAGGGGAGGAAGCAGGCTTATGACAATAAGAATAAAGATGTAGATATAATAGACCAGGCTGACTATGTATGTTAGAGTGAGGGGGGATTGGGCATATGTGGGGAACTCGTTGGTGGTAGAGCTAAAGCTCAGGGGACCCTACACTATGATCTGAATCTTCTCCAGACCAGTACTCATCCAGTCTTCGAACGCCATCACAGATCAGGTGCGCCAGTCCGGCCTTGAATCCTAACTTGGTTAACTCTCGCTCGGTGCTACGACGGAAGAATCCCCACTGGGTGATGTTGTGCTCTTTGATTTTCCACTTTGTGTGGAAATCATCAGCTGACACTTCACAGTGGCGCAGAAAACCTTCTATGGAGACATGTGGATCAGGTTTACCTTGCACGGCAAAGCGGTTGGAGATGAAAGGAGACTTGCAGCCATGGGAGAGGTCAGCGGATGGGCTGACCTCATTGCGTAGATGCAACGCATCCAAAGAACCTAAAGCGGTTGGAGTCATGACCCGACGAGGGAGGGACGCTGCACATGGACGAGTTCCTCGTGATTCCCGGGGCTGATTAGTTTGGTAGTAGCTTGAACCGCCAAGGACCTCCACCGAGTTTGACATGGAGGGGGCATAGGAGGACGCCACATCTTTGCTATGTGCCTTATTGTTATTGGAAGCGGAAACGGATCGAGATATTGGTGGGTTAACAGGTGACGCCTTTCCTGATGATACATCCGGTTGAAATACCTGATGGCCCAGAGATCCGCAAGTTTCCAAACCAGGACCAACCTTGCGCTTGCTCTTACTCGGAGATGATGGTCTTTGCCATTCAAACAGTGGGGAATCTGGGGGATTGTCTAGAGTAACGGCCGGGTCTTGCATCTTGCGTGCCCAGGCCCATAACACACTGTGACCAAGGCGAATGAACCGACCATTGCCAGATGGATGCATCACAAATTTGCCTTCGCCGGGCGGGGCCCCGCGCTTGTGACGCATGGTTATGTGGTGTTGCCTGAGGAGTATTGCCTGCTCACTGGCTGGCTGATCCACCTCGGCTGCAGGCTACAACATTCACATAGGCCTTGTTAGTCATAATCAGCCCAGCGATATGAGTAAGCAAGAAATGTATAAGCTCACATTAGCTGTCAATCGGGCCCGGGTGTGCTCAAGAGGGGCTCGTTCCTCAGGAGTACCATGCAGCAAGACAAGCATTGTGTTGGCCTCGGCATCCTGTGGTCAGGCAGATAAGGATTGGGGTGAGTGATTGCACCGACATGAGAATGGCCCAAGCACTTACCATTGATTCATCTTGAGCTACAATGCGGGGGTCTTGTTGGTGGATCCGCAGACTAATTGCCTTGGCAGGATAGGCGGCCTCGGCGGCCTTTGCGAAATCGGACCAATCTTCTTCCTTCGTAATGTAGAATTTTTTGCTGACTCCGTAGATTCAATCACTTGCTATGATTGCCTGCCAAGTCAGCAACCCCTTCTCGTCGGTGCTGATCATTGTTGGGGCCAAGTATTCTCGGGAACCCAAAAGAGAAATGATATTGCTTTTTGCCAGGGCCCAATCCCAGTTGGTTGGACAGGCCTCCCATACATGATGGGGGTGCTTTGAGACCGCCTTGGTCCAAGTGGCCGGAGGCTTACCACTTCCTGCGCCGGCCGCTTTTTTGCTGGTTGCTGGGTCCTGGAGAGATAGCCAGATGACATACTCAATGGTTAGCTTGACCGATACACGGGTAGATGGGGTAGGATGAATTCGTTTAGAAGCCACAGCATCGACGACCGGATGTGCCGGATAACTGGACCCTGACAGGCCAAGGGGTAGAGCCGAGACCACCGACGATTGGGATGCAGCGGTTGATATCAACGGGACCATGGGGGAAATGCTTGCTAAAGAAATGACGTCGGCTGGGTTGACACCATGTGGCTGAATTGAACTTGGGGTGATCGCCGCGCCGCCTTCGTCTTCCGATGGGATGACCTGACTGGCAAGCACCCAATGGTCAGATTGCTCATAGGCAATCCGATTGGAACTGATTTCTTTGTTTTATTGGGTCTTGGGAACCAGGACTCGTGAGAGGGGGTTGTAGGCCATCGTAATCTGAGCCTGTTGAAAGAACCGCTGAAGCCAAGGGACTGCTGAGCTAGATGTACGACAAGTATGGCCGGAATGCGTGTGGATGTGAAGGTTGGTCCGGGAAAGAGGTGGATGCATCATTGCGGGGGGGGAGAGGGGGGTAGCCGGCGCCAACCGGAGCTGGATATACAGGATGGGAAGAGGGAAGAAGATGGGGAACGTCAATGTGGTAGCCTGGCGCCTCCCACCGTGGATACAGGGGTAGATATCATATTAGATATTATATTTTCACAGTTTTTCATTTATATATTTTGCATTTTTTGCCAAGGGGGAAGACAAGCTTTCCCGCATTGACTGTATGTTCTGGGGTGGATGATGAATCAATGTGAACTATTCAAGTTGTATTGCCTTCTTTCTTAACCTTCAGCTAAGAGAGCAAAGTGATGAAAACACTTTTGCTTTTTCTTAAGAGCACACCAAAAATGGGCAACCTTGATTGAGATCACTACTGGATGCTATGAGTTTTTGTGCAACTACGAAATAGAATTACTTCCCAAAAACTGGCATGATTTTCCTTCCTGGGGGGAACAACCTCCCCTTTATATAGAAAAATATGAGGCCTTTTAGCTGGTGAGTAAAAATATGAGGCATTTTAGCTGGTGAGTCCTAGACAAGCATGTGATGAATCATGTGACTATACATGTGACTCTACGTGTGACTATACATGTGACTCTACGTGTGACTATACATTAAACTCTAACTATGTACTTATGTGTGACTATACATTAAACTCTAACTATGTACTTATAGTTTAAACAAAACTGATTTTATCCTGACTGGGTTTTGTCTAAGTGCAGCTGGCCCTGTGGTTGTTCAGAGAGTGGCTATGGGTTAAATACCCGGCAGAATCCAATTTGTCCATAAAAAAACTAGCAATATCCCTCCTTTTTGATATAGCACTATGCTTTTATGTACTTTTGATACTTGAACACATTTAGCACACCACACCGCTACTTTGGTTTTGAAGGTAATGGATACTATAGTGTTGATTCACATGGCCAATATGTACACGTTGAACCTACGCTGTGTTGCAGAAAACAGTCCTGGTATGTACAACCCATACTTGTTGCCAGAACAGCAAACTACTGATCTATTGGCCACTTTTCCTGCACTCCCTCCTGCCCCTTCCAATTCCAGCCATCCAAATAACCCAGCTTCTTCTCCCACTTTCTCTTCATCACATCCCTTAGATATTGGGTTTGGCCATACCTAAACATTTAGGCCCCGTTTGGCTGCCAATATATTATATCATGTTATATGATGTTGCGAGCTTATGTAATGAAATGAAATGTTCTTGTTATTATTATCAATATCAACATAACGCGAGTGTTTGGCTAGCACTCTAGTCATACAGCTCATACACAACCGGCCCACCTGGACGTAGAGCTCTAACACAGCTGACTCTACCTCTGAGTTCCAAACAGCTGGAATTTTTTGTGACCGCAGCTAGCAGAATTTTTCTGGGAAGGTTAATTCAACCTATCTTCGTTCATCTCAATGTTGGGTGGGTGTTACTTTGGCTTGAAGGAGTAACAGGAGACGTTTCCAGCAAGGTTTTGAGTGGTTGAGGAGTGAGGGTTGGATTCTTGTGTTCAAGCTAGCCAACCAATATGACTCCAAATAGTACCCCAGGGGTACTATATGGAAATTGGCAGGGGTGATGACAAGTGATGACAAAAGTAGTCATGAAGTTTATAATTTCTGTTGCCAAACACACAAGTGATATCATATGGGCCTCTGTGAGGCCCGGTTATACAAAAGCGGCCAATATTACATAACATAACGGCAGCCAAACGGGGCCTTATTCTTTCAAGACATACTATTGGTCACCACAGAAGTTGGCAGAATTCCTAGCCAACTTATCCTCATCTGAATCAAAAGAAGTCCCACTCCCACCAGGCGGGCAACATGAAGGTTATCCCAGCATTGATTCTATCTATTCATACACCCAATGCACAGTTTCGGGACTCCCTGAGGACAAAAAACAGGTCATTGTGAACCAAGTTGAGTGTTACCAAAGTTAGGCTGGAGTCACAACTGATATTAATCAACATCACCTGCCACCTTCTTCCTTCAGTTTTTTCCTGGCGTCCGGTTGCCATTCCTAAACCCAAGACAAGAGATTTGGGTGTACCACCTGCTGCAGGATGTTCCAAACACAGCATCAGGGAGAATCAATGAAAATGTGATGACAAGCCACATACAAATCAAAATCCTCAATTCACTCAGGCCACGGGTCAACACTGAGCAGAAGTATCCGATTCCTCCGGCAGGCCCAATTCAACAAGTGTTTACCACTCCGCCCGGGGAGGGAGGGAACTAACCAAGTTAGGTATAGACCCCAGTTTATTTTTTACATAGTTGCAGGGTAAGATTCTAAAGTCAAAAGGTTTTTTTTCTCTTTGTCATCCGCCTTCAACACCTCTACAGCAGCAATGCAAATAACGTGTCTGATTCTACATGCCCTTGGCACACTAGAATATCTGATTTAAAGCTAGAATAGAGCTACACAGAGATACCAATAACAAACTCGACTCGAGCAGTGAGACAAAGTGCTATCGACGACAGATCACTTACGATGGAGGAGAAGGGTAATGAGTGCTTCGAGATTTTAGATGGCAATAGGGCGTAGGTGGACTAAGTAAGGCATGTGGACCCTCGAAAGTTCTACTCTGATTTTCTTGGTCTTTCCATGGCATTCGAACCTTGGCCGAGAGGTGTATGGCGAGGCGGGGTGCGAAGTGTTTTCAAAAGCTTGCTGTTGACATCCTCGAGAGGTACTCGGCACGAACAAAGTGAGCGTTCGGGGGCTGCGTAACCTGGTGAGGGAGCTGTTCACTAAGTAGAAAGAGGTAAATACAATTTAGTTACGAGAATACGACCAAAAGAAAGGATTGAGTTGGGAGGGGTGTTGTAGGCAAGGATCAGACGCATTATCAAAATGACACCCGTTAGGCTGACTTCAGATTGGGCGTTGAAGTAATTCAACTAGGTTCTCAGAAGGATTGCAACAGATGTCTGTTGGGTGCGTTGCTCATCATTTCAAGGAAATCAAGAGAGGAAAGAGGAAGTTGAGGAGAGGTTGGAGAGGCTTACCGTTCCCGTTGAGCAATGGTGCATGAAGCGGCAGCACTTCGACTGGTCGCTGCCTCTTTATGGCACTTGTGCTAGGTGCGAAGAGATGTCGAAACCTATTGCTTCATTCGTATGGCTGGGATGTGGGTTAGGGCAAGCCGAGTTTTGCACCTTTCTTCACCGCGGAGCGCGGGCGGCAGATTCAAGTCGCCGAATCTGAAGGCCATTTCGGGAGACCTACCCGCAGCACCGTTTTTCGGCCTATGTAGTGCGGCGGGCCGTCGATTAGGCAATTGACTCACCGCACATTATTGAAAAATAATCAGTGCCCCCATGAAACTGCATTCAGCTCAGAGACTCAATTAAAGTATGACCTACATTGAGTTTTAGTTAACATTTGGCGTAGCAGATAAAGTAAAGAAAACAATGTTGTGATTATTATAGAGCACGATTAGTGACAGACTAAAGTATGGTCTGCATGGTGTTTTACTTAGAAGTGAAACATTTGGCCTAGAAGATAAGGTAAAGAAAACGAGATTGCGATGATTAAGAAGCACGATTAATGGTATTCTGAATGTGTGGAATGACGAGGTTCAATTAAAAGGTACAGAAAATGAGGTAGCACAGAGTGAATAATTATATTAAGGTATCAATGCGACGGGCGAGTATAGAGGCGAAAAGAGTCGGGAACACTATTGTGTGTCATCATCTTTCTGGACCGTTCTAAAATCTTTAGGTGAAGATCCCGAGTCTGAAGCAGCATCATCCGATCCAGAGTCGCAGTCGTCGTCATCCTTTTGTGATGCTTTGACCGACTTGCTCGACTTTTTTTTTGAAGCTCGTGATTTCTGGGTAGATAGATCAGGGAGATCCGCCTTGGCGGTAGTCTTATCGGAATCAGCGTCTTGCTCGGCTACTGCCTCGCGGTAGGTTTCGATTGCTCGGAGAAGGGTAGTCGTAGGCGCCGAGTCGCTCGCTTGAAATGTCGCTGAATCGGCTTGCTCGGGAAGAGCTGTAATAGGAGACGTCGCTGGAGTGGCGGTGGTTTTGGTGGGGTTGACTGGTATTATCATATATTCGGCTCCTGCTATCGGTGATACTTCTGCTGCTTTTCTTTCTTTGGATGACTTGCTTTCAGGGATGACCGGCGTGATTGTGAATTGAGGCGCTCCCGACTTGGATGATTCTTCATCCGTTTTCTTTTCAATCGTCCAAATAACATTTTCGGGGAGCACTTCTGAAGGGTTGGCGACCACACTTCTATCTACGACGGCTGGTTGCGAGGATGCCGCATCCTCTTTGCGATGCTTGCTGTGTGATTTGAGTGTTTTGTGATCTGAGTGTTCAGTAGCGCGTGTGTGGGCTTCACTGGAGGCTGAGTGCGAGGATGGATCGATGACATCAGCTGAATCGGAATGGTCCTCATGAGCAGGCGAAGTCGTCTTGGTCCAGTCTTCTTCTGCAAGTTTTGATCTCTTGGGTAATCGCGAAGAGGTAAAGTTTAAGCGTTCGACATCAACTCTTGTCTCGTGGGCATTCGAGCGTTTCATGACTTTCTCCGCATGTCTTCGTGGGCTGGATGCAACCGGTTGAGCTTCAGCAACCGTAGCTATAAACATGAACAAAAACAGGGGGATGTTAGGACACTGGTTAGAAAAGAAGAACTTCTGATATTTCTTTACTCGCCACCTAGAACAACGGCTCCAGTAGCAATAATAGCAAAACGCATCTTGACGGGTTTTTGGTGAGTGGTGACTTATAGATTATATGAGGTGGTAGCACTAGCCAAAGCGAAGTTGGATATAATTAAATGTGGGTAAAAAAAAGTAATTGTGAGGAGTGGAGCTGTTAGGATCTGTGGTAGTGTGTTATTAAGGATGATAAGCTGAGGATGAGGGATGGATCGTGAGTCCATAATGTCCAGAAGGCTTCTATTTATATCTTTTCTCGAGCTTCAACAGAGTCACCGACCTCTTTTCACCGGACAGGAGAGGCCTCCAGGCCAAAGTAACAACAATATATTTCAGCCCACTCTTTGGCGCGGTTGCGATTGGCAATCAGACTACAAATACACCAAAGTATCGACAATACCAGCCGGGGAGAATGGCTGGTTCTCGCCGCTCGGAACCCCTGCGCCCAAGTCAAAACCGCTAGTCAGAAGACGGGATGGCTGGTGCATCTAGAGGAAAACCGACCAAACTGGATCAGAAAGCTCGCAAGACATTGGGGAAGCCTTCTAGTGAGCCAACATGTAGGAAACGCGTCCGGCCTTCGACATCGCACCTGGCTGAAAACATGCAGAGGCAGCCAGTCCTCGAAATAGATTTTGTATAGATGGAAACCCCTAGGCCGACTCTACTCATGTCCAACAATTATGGGGACACCTGGTTTGAGTTCCATGAAGAAAATTACCAGCTTTGGTGTGGATAAAAGTTCTATTTCGCTGGATTCATCTTATCACCCATATCTGCTCGTCTCTCTCGGGCCACCTGAGTTTGATTGAAGTGAGGCCTTTATGATGAAGTATATGCTTTGCATGCAGTAAGTAGATGTACTTTCTCTGTATACTATAAGACTCTTCTGTGGGATGTACATTATTTGGCTCTAAAATATTATTGAGTAGCTTTGGTCCGTATGGGACTACCGGTACAACATGTGATGTTGGGCTAAAGTTAGGCTAGAAATAAATAAATAAATAGAGCGCAGCATCATAAGCTTCGCGTCAAGCCCATTTCACTGGGCGGCTCTTTGAGCGAATCCAATGCGGACATTCTTCTGGTCAAAAACAACGTATACACTTTTTAAGAAAGTGTCACCCACTGAATATTTGAAGACGATATTAGCCAAAAAGTTGTAGTATGTGTGCAGGCGGGGTAAAAGTGTTTAGGCAAAGGCCTTGACTCACAAATGTCAAATGGATTGTTTCCACGTGATTGAATACCGCCAAAGACCATCCCCTTTTCTGGGGTACCGTAGGCCAAAGATTTTCCTGGAATCGTGTACATTTTTTCACCGACGGCCAATTGGACATCGGGTACCTCAGCATCTACAGGATACATGTAGCCACCTTGGCTTCTGTCTAGGACGGCACCCGGAATCTTCTGGTAAAGGGCAGTCGTGACAGCCTCAGAAACCAACGCGAGCGTAGTTCCGGTGTCTGCTATCGCGACGTTCCCAGATAATTCGATCTCATCTTCGCCTATCTTGGCCTTGGTTGATTCAAAGGCCCAAAATCCCTGTTTGTTGTCGATTGGTGCATAGGCTATGTCTTTCTCCGAGACACCGGCTTCTTGTGCGCAAATGGTTCCGAATGAATAAAATCCTTTACCGTCAGTATCGTGCTTTAAGCACACTGTGAACAGTCCTTGGTCGGTAATGCTTTTCTCAATCATATTTTGCATCGGAGTCTTCTGCTGGGGGTTGGCCGTATTGATTTGAGGCCACGCAAGCCCCAAAAGCCCATCGGAGCCTTCACTGTTAAGGAAAGCGCTTGAAAGCTTCTGAGCAACCTCAATCCCTTGCTCAGAGCACTGGAGGTCCCCAATTTTGAGATCTGTTTTTCACTCATAAATAAGTTATTGCTGGCTACCAACAGAAAACAATGTAAGGTCTGACCATCTTTGTAAACGATACCGCTAGCGGAGGATCCATCTCCATAAGAGATTTTCCAGGTCCCGCCCGGAACCTCTTGGGCGGTGCTCGACTTCTTAGGATCGTATACCGCATGGCCTGACGCCGTCGATTGGCCAGCTTTGAGGTCTGAGAAGGAGTAGTTTGCAAAGATTAGGCTTGTGAATTGTTCTGAGAAATCCATCAGAAAACATACCAGATGACCAAACCCATAGGTCCGACGATCCGGTATCAAAATCCAGCATGAGCGTGACACCCGGGGTTCCGATGGTCACCGGAACTACATATTCCAAATCGTGCTGCATGTCCACAGGTGTAAACGTCTTGAAAAGAGTTTTAGGAACTCGAATGTTAGCTATGACTCAACTGCTATGCTTTCGGCAGGGACCTCGTGGTCTGAACCATCTTCTCTAATGGCCAACACGCGGCCCTTATTACCTTCAAAGATGCCAGTCTTGAAGTTGTATCGGCGGACGGCCTTCGCATACGCCTGAGAAGGAAGAGTTGAGTCCAATTAGCACCAGGGAAAACGAGGGCACATGTAAGAAGACAACGTACTGCAGCCCCTGTGCGATGACTCTCTTTTCGCAAAGTGTTTTTGACTGGATAAAGGATTGCTTGTGACATTTTGAATGTTGATGCTAATGCGCTGTTGAGTAGAATGAGCGGATGAAGGGAGTTGGGACCATATGCGTCTACCCCTTTATATCTTCTAAAAACCGGACTCCTCACCTGGGAAAACGATCGGTTGACTGTCATTCAGCCTGGTGACTGTTCCTCCAGTCTTGGTTGGCTAGGTAGGCGGCATGTCGCTGACTAGGAGCAGTGAAGATGTGTCCTCTTAGCTGGAATCACCTGCTTACTGTTACGATTATCCTAGCTTCGTTGGATTCGGGGGATTACTCATGCGACATAGGAAGGAAACTTCACTTATCTATCCAGGAGTCATCGAGTCATCCATCTTCCCGACAGGGGTTTTGGAAGTTGACAAATTTTTCAGTTGTGACACCACTCTTTTTACGCCTCAATAATCGAGCTAAGGAGTGCGACTCTGACTACAGGAGAATCATCTCAATGGCTATGGAACCTCCGCTTGGAAGATGCGATGATGATCGTAGAATTCATCGTTCCTAACTATCGACAACTGAGTGTCGAGCGAAAAGTGTAGGTGTTCTAACTCGCAACGATCAGATTACGCACTAGTTATATAAGAAGAAAAATAACAGAAAAAAGATCATTACATCATTGATCAATGTTAGAGGAGGCCTTATAATCTGCATTAGAACCTGGGTTAGTCTTTTTTTCTTTTCCAAACCAATGAAACTCCATGAGCTTTGGAATCAAAGCGCACAAAGATCAGGAACCATCAAGTTCCGTTAGGTAGTTGGCCATAGCTCCGATCTACCTGCTAGGCTTTCACCAAATTAAATACCTAAGTTCACCTGCAGCCTAACAGCTTCCCCACCGGTAGGGGTAAGATGCATCCCGAACTTTGGGGCCCCAATTATAAACAAAATCTTGAAAAAATCTTGGATTTTGTTTTGAATTGGTTTGAAATCAAAATGAAAAAAAAAATGCGTAAAAAAAATTTTCAAAACCTTTTCAAAACAAGCTCAAAACATTGGGTGCACTTATAAACTCGCACAGTTTGAGTTGTCCCAACGTATTGTAAAAGGGATCCGGGCCGCTGTCCATGGTGTAGTAACTAGAGGCGTCAATCGTAAGGGTCCTGGTAGGTGTGGCAGATGAGACCGGATGAGGTCTTCCTCTGGCTGGCTGGGCCGCAGCCAAGTCTAACATGCAACTTTAATTTGTGGGCGGCACGGTGGGTTGGTTTGCTTTCAAAACATCCCAAACCTCAAAACATCCCAAACCTCCTCCTGAGGAGGTTTGGGATGTTTCCAATTGGTTTTGAAACTGAAATTCAATTGAAAAATGAATCAAAAGTGAGTTCGGTTTATTTTCAAAACATATCAAAATAAATTCCAAAACTTGGTTTATAATTGGGGCCTGAATGTTTGGGAATGCATCAGCATGATGTCCAGGACAAAACAGGATGCTACGGAAGCCCATAGGGGACACCAATTGCCTCACGTTTTGACAAAATGAAAAATCATTTTTCAAAATACAGATTTCTGTATTCAATTTAAAATACAGATTTCTGTAATGACAATACCGACTGCACTATTTATTGAAAATACATCTTGATGTGTTACAAATGAACATCTGCATTCCTCCCATCTGTTTTGGAAAAATGAGAAATGATTTTGTATTCTACAAGTTTCATCTTCAGATAGCTGTAACAAAAACATCTAATTATTGGGTGGTGCTTGTGGGTTTGTTCAAGGTAGAGCTTCTGTGCTGGGTAAAGTAATCGACGGCGGTTGCCTTGGGTGGAGTGATACCTGGGGTGGCCTCAATGGGGCAACATAGTTCAGGTGCCATGAAGGCCAGACTACTTTTCAGTCTTGCATAAGGCTTTATTGTCTGTTGAATGGATTGTTTGTGGCGATTCTTTGGCTGGCCCATCACTTGGGACTATGCTGGCTGGTAGATTGCAGTTGGATGCCGAGCGCTTGAGGACCCCAGAGATGTGAGAGACGCCAAAAACATGTCACCATGAGAAGAATTTTCAGAGTATAGATAATGGATGTGAATATGAGCAATTTTATGGCCATTGACTCATGCTTCTGCTCTCAAGTCCAAAAACAGCTGCCTGCTAAGTAAGGTGCACTAAAGGTTCTCTTTTTTTCAGTTACATGTATGATGATTCTTGTCACAAGACAACTTGGTCTCCCTATGTTTGTGCAAAAGGAGGAAGTCTGTTCTCATTTTTCCAGTTGCAGAGGGTGAAACAGGTTTTTGAAACTTCCAAAAGGAATTTGACATTTCCTTTTTGGATTTTGGGAATACAGATTTCTGTATTTTAAATGGAATACAGAAATCTGTATTTCAAAAAATGATTTTTCATTTTTCAAAATTGTGAGGCATTCGGTGTCCCCTATGGGCTTCCGTAGGATGCAGATAGCTCCCCCAAAACCCCTTCACACCAAGAATATGATGAGTGATGAGTGTTTGGGGGTTTGGTGTATTTGCTGTTTTGAGTTACATATTGTAATGTGTACATATTTACATAATAGCACAGTTCACGTAGAGGATTTTTAACCTTGTTGAAGATAAACATCAACAAAGTTTTCATAAACATCAACAACACATCAACAACACCGTTCACGTAGGTGAAACAACTTATAACCTCATCCTCCCCCCGACCACTTCCGCTCCCCCAATTTACGAGTAAATTTTGTTTCAGAGAGATACTGGGGGGATATATATCAACTATCGGGTGGATATAAAAGTTGGATATAAGCAGGTTATAGATGCACTGGGCGGGATAGCGTTAGGTTAAACTTTATATCAGAGGTGTTAAAATGTTTAAAATTGTTGTTGAAGTTTAGCCTACGTGAACCGTGCTAATGTGTTTTCACTAATGCTTGGTGTTTTTAAGCAATTTTGGATACCAAGGTTATGATGGGGTTAGGGGCACAGCCACAGTTTATTACTCAGGTTACTTCCAAAATTAAACTGTCATTATCACCATTAATGATAATATCATGGGTTTTAAAACAAAATTAAAATTGAAGCCTATTTGAAAGATCTTGAATCAAATCAATCCAAGAATGTAAGGACACAATATGTGTACATCAACTCCCTTTTTTTGGAGTTTTACATCTTTGTAACCAATTGTTACAAGTGCCAAAATGTTTGAAGTGTAATACCTTCATTTCTATGGAAATGTTTGACTCCACACATTTTATTCTACTTGGGAATTTATTAATTTCTTATTCCTATATATTCTCAGTTATTTATCTAGTATTTTTTTAATATTTATATTTGATACCTCAAGTTCATTACCAAATGCAATACATATGTATGGATTTACAGGGGGTTAATAACTGTTGTGGTAACCCTGTTCCCACTCACATCATTTCTTCAATATCATACAAACCCATCAAATATCCATCACTATTATTCCAGATTCATATTCTACACCCTATTTTACCCCTAGTCACTCACTCACACCACCCTGAATTTCCCTTTGAATCAGAAGTTATTAGCATCCATAGTTTTCATTGGTATTTTCTTGTTTACTACACTCCATCTACATTCAAATTTTTACTTCATCATCTCCATAGTTAGATTACTACATATATTTGATGGCTTACATCATCTAAAGACAGCATTGTGCACACAACAAACCATTATTAATCCCTTCACCCAGTACACCAGAGTATCCTATAACAAAGCCTTATACCTAGAGCCACATGACTAAGTAAAATTCGTGGCACAGTAGATTGTATAAATGTATGAAGTTTATGTTCTCTGTGTAAAAATATTATAAGGTAGAGGAAGAAGAGGAGAAGAGAAAGAAAATACATTAAAGGTGTGATGAGATTACCTACCACAATAAAGTGTGTAAATGTATTAGTAAGTTGATGCTCTCTACTGTGCTAGGAGGGATGCAGGGGAGATGTGCAATAAGTAGTTAAGTTATTTAAGCTGAATGTGACACGTATTTGTGAAACCTGCGGTTGGGGTTTCAAATTGGGTACATTGTAGTTAAACTGGAATTAATTCAACCTAGTTGATCATGCTGGAAGTGCGTGTGACTGCATGAATAGAACCCTTGCTGTAAAAGGCTACAGGTGCAGTACGTTCAACCAATGTACCCATGCAGTGTGAATATACTTGGGGCTCTGAAAGACTTCTTCTCTCCAAGATAGCTTAGAGTGACTAGCAGGAGGCTTCTTAGGGTCCTGATTTGCTTCTCCTTTTTCCCTTTTACAAGTGGCAGGAATCAAAGGGTTATCTACAGATGATTAAATGTACACTGATTAAAGGTTTATCTACAGATGATAAAAGGGGTATGCACATATAAAAAGAATATTTAATAATGAAAGGGGCACATACTCATTAAATGGGTATGTACACATATAAAAGGGGTATGTGTACATGAAAAGGGTGGTATGTGTACATGAAAGGGGTATGTACACCTGGTGAAACAGACATGTACAAAAAGAAATAGGTTGGGTGCACCCCAGCTTAACAGGGATGACTTCATCCTAGGAAATTTTGCTGGCAGTGTACCCCTTTCATGTATACATACCCCTTCCATCATGTGTGCATACCCCTTTCATGTTTACACATCCTTTTCATGTGTGCATACCCCTTTCATAAATTTCATTAACCCCTTTCATAATGTGTACATGTCTGTTTCATCAATTCTAAATGTCTGTTTCAACATGTGTACATGTCTGTTTCACCAGGTGTACATACCCCTTTCATGTACACATACCACCCTTTTCATGTACACATACCCCTTTTATATGTGTACATACCCATTTAATGAGTATGTGCCCCTTTCATTATTAAATATTCTTTTTATATGTGCATACCCCTTTTATCATCTGTAGATAAACCTTTAATCAGTGTACATTTAATCATCTGTAGATAACCCTTTGATTCCTGCCACTTGTAAAAGGGAAAAAGGAGAAGCAAATCAGGACCCTAAGAAGCCTCCTGCTAGTCACTCTAAGCTATCTTGGAGAGAAGAAGTCTTTCAGAGCCCCAAGTATATTCACACTGCATGGGTACATTGGTTGAACGTACTGCACCTGTAGCCTTTTACAGCAAGGGTTCTATTCATGCAGTCACACGCACTTCCAGCATGATCAACTAGGTTGAATTAATTCCAGTTTAACTACAATGTACCCAATTTGAAACCCCAACCGCAGGTTTCACAAATACGTGTCACATTCAGCTTAAATAACTTAACTACTTATTGCACATCTCCCCTGCATCCCTCCTAGCACAGTAGAGAGCATCAACTTACTAATACATTTACACACTTTATTGTGGTAGGTAATCTCATCACACCTTTAATGTATTTTCTTTCTCTTCTCCTCTTCTTCCTCTACCTTATAATATTTTTACACAGAGAACATAAACTTCATACATTTATACAATCTACTGTGCCACGAATTTTACTTAGTCATGTGGCTCTAGGTATAAGGCTTTGTTATAGGATACTCTGGTGTACTGGGTGAAGGGATTAATAATGGTTTGTTGTGTGCACAATGCTGTCTTTAGATGATGTAAGCCATCAAATATATGTAGTAATCTAACTATGGAGATGATGAAGTAAAAATTTGAATGTAGAAAAGATGAAATAGAAACCCAAGGGACCCCTGGTTTTATATTTCATTGGTTATGGTCAACCTACTTTAAATTGGTTGATTGCATCCTAGTTTAAATGGGATTAACCCAACTAAGGCAATTATGGTGGCAGTAGTAGGTACACAGGTATTTACCTATTGTGGGCGTGGGTCCCTTTAGTGAATACAGGACACAAGGTAAAAGCTAGGATGAAGCCAAACGTTGTGAGTATCATGTAACTCTGAGCTCAACTTTAAGATAAAAGGAGAAAGCTGTCTGAAGACAACTTCCAACCTGAATACAGGTCTGCAATAAGTGCTATTTAAGGGTAAATTGGTTTGTTTAACCAAAAAGGGAGGACAGATTTTCTTCCTTTGTTTAAGGGAATTGGTTGATGGAATTATAAGGGTTGAAATGGTTCTGGATAAACAAGATTATGGAAAGAAGGTTAATTCAAAGATTGATTGAGGCAATACTAAGAATTTAATTTTAGTGGTGACTTAGAAATCTGGATGAAAAAACACACAGGCAGCAAAGGGTATGGTTATATATATTTTCTTTCTCTCAGCTTGTAGTAATTCTTTGAATATGGGTGCTTTATTGCCTGTACAAGTACATCTATAATTCTCAACCTCCTTGTTGGATTACTATGAAATTAATCTAAAATTGCTAGAAAACAGAACCAGACTAAGAAATAATAGAGTGTCAGAAACAAAGATGATAAGGAAAAATAAAAGAGAAAGAGAGAACATACTATCAATCTTGTAAGATATATATATATGACTAGAGAGGTCTTGAAGGACAATGTGAGCAGAAATAAGAGCAGCAATCGATCTTTTTAAATATAGACAAATTCAAGAAAGAAAAAGAAGAATGAAATGTTCAGTGATTTCCTTATCAAACAAAGAAGAGAGAAAAAGAGAGAAAAGATAAAGAAGAAAGAAACAAACAGGACAAAAGCATTAGTATAGATTTTCAGTTATTAAGAGTTGTTGGAGCAAGTTGAGTAGGGAATCTTTAGGAGTAGAATAAGGGAGATGAAGAGTGAGTTAATTTGTGATGATTTGATTGAAGCGGGGAGTGACTTTAAATTGAGAGAATCTTGAGCTTGAGTTGAGATTTGAAGAGTTGAGCACTTGATTTTGAGGTGAGTAGTTGATGTTTTGAGGAAAGTGAATCAAATTGTGAAGTCAATTGAGGAAAGCAAGTCCCAATGATTCTTGAGTGTTTTATAGGCATCTTCAGTAAACCTAAGTGAGTGGTGATTTTTGTCCTGACACATAACTGTCACAGACTATCATTTCACAGAAGTGAAATGACTCTTGACCAAATTGATAGAGATTCAACAATTACCATGTAGGCTTAAGCTGTATGTAGACCATGTGTTCTGTAATTGATCTGGCACATGGTGTTTGGGGCTTAGTATTGAAACAAGTAGCTTGGTATTCTCAATCTGAAATAGCCACTAGTCTGAAAGCAGAAACCATTCACTTCTACTGTTACAATATGTGTTAAAATATCACATATGGGTTATGTCTTCCCTTTAGATGATAATCCTTATCTTTCCATGGATAAGGTAATTATACTATAAGTTTAACATATTATAAGGTATTTTTCTTGTTCCTTATGGGTTATCCATTATCACATAAGCTACAAGGCTCTATTTCCTGCTTTCTAAGGGACTTCAGTTTGTTTGAAGTCTTTAGGGCAATATTTATTGGCCTAAATTTAAGTTTAGGACATATTTATTGTATCTAAGGATGACACCCATGATTGAAGGGACATGTACACTTGAAGGTTTATCTAAACAGGAAAGGGGTATTTACACATGAAAGAGGTTTGTACACATGATTAAAGGGACATGTAAAAGTGAAAGGGTTAAATCAACGTTGTGAGCCTGGGTCTCTTGAGTGACAACAGGACACAAGGGAAAGGGGGAATAAGTAATAGAATTACTTAGTAGAAAAAATGTAGAAATAGTATAATGATAATAAAAAAGATCTTAAATGATCTGGGAGCTGCCAAATGAGTGGTCAGCCTCTTCTTCCACAACTGAAACTGGGTGAAGGGACCTGGTCAAAGGAAACTGAAGCCAGCCAATCTTTTTTTGGTCAAAGAAAACTGACTCAAGGATTCTTAGATGGAAACCTGGTTGATTTTCCCTGATAAAATCAACAAAAATACAAGGGGAAAGGATCTTGGAATGATCAAGCAACTTATTGCTGGGCTATGCCTTATCTAGCAGGATTCAATCTTATTGGTTCTATGCCACTTCTGGGGAATTGAAGGTGTAGTAGAAAGAAGGGAAAAGGGGAGGATAGAACAGAACAGACAGACTAGAGATAAAGGACTTGGGAGGAGTTGATGAAGTTGCAGAAGAAGGGACTCACTGGTTGATTAAATGACAGCTAGACTGGGAAGTAATCAGAGAAGTGAGGAGCCTTACTTAGTATTCCAAAATCTTGTTGAGGAAGCTGCTGGGTTCAACTGGTTGAAGTCCTTTTACTGAAGTGTGTGGTTGTTGTGTAGTATTCTGGAGTCTGTGTATCTTCTGGGGTGTAGAGGATACTCAGACTCGAAAATTTTTATAGTTTGATGACATAAGCAGTGCAGGCTTGTGGTCAGCTTGCATCTGAAACACGGCGTAACAATATATAGAATAAATTCACCAGTAATTCATTACTATGTGAAGGAGTAAGATATAGAGAAAGTGCTCAGTTGTAACTAGGGCTAAAATATGATGAGGAAACAGAATCTGAAGTCAAAACAAGTGCAAGTTCAAAACTTTAAAAGATATGATTGAGTTTTGGTTTGAAAATGTGTGTAAGGAAGACTTGTAGGCTAATGGTATTAGCTCTAAGGCTGACAAATGTGGTAAATGTGAAAGTATTTTTGGGGGGAAAATTGGAGCAGTCACCCCAGATGATCTTTTTACTCAGTAGTTTCAAATAGGTCTTCAGCTTAGACCAGGTTTTGTGTACCTCAGACTCAGTATTGTGCACTGAGAACTAGATACACATTGTAAAATCCACATGGGTTCCAGGATTTTTTGGTATTAGTGCCACACTGCAACTAATGGGCCTAGCTCACTATGACCCAATCATTACCATATCCCTAAAAATTTGAATGCTCCTCAGATTCAACAAAAACTTCAACTTCCTTTTGTGGGAAACCTAACCAAGATGGAAATCCGACCTCATCTTTGATAATTACTGGAATAATCCAAAGCCAACACTATGCACCAGGACAAATCTATTTTCACTCGTCTACAAGTGATGTCAAAAAGTACAAAGGGACCTTTGTACTTTGATACATCACTTGCAGACAAGTGACAATAGCTTTTTCCTGGTGATGGACCACCATTCCTGGCAATTTGACCCAGATTTGAAGCTTATCCAATAACCCTTTCCCAGGCTAGCTTGAATGCACTCTAAACTTGGCGCTTAACCTTTTCCAAATTGCCTCACATTTCATCATTCCTTCTGAGGCATTTCACCTTTGACTCAAAGACATTCACTTGACAACTCATCCTCACCTATCATGTGCTTTTCATTTCAATTATTTAATCTTCAAACATCATGTACTCTTCTTTACTGATATTCTTTGAACATCTTTGTAATTCTCATCCTGATTACATACTCTATCATTTGTCTTTGACACATCTTCTACTTTCTTTGATAACAGTATTTTATTATAAATGCTCTTGTAGTTTTCATCAATCTCCCTTTCCTCAGTTAACTAATATAACATTGTTTTACACTTACTACTGAACTATTCAGATTGACAACATCCTGGCTGAGTACCAATTGATCCCTCTGAGTTCACCCACCTTCATCTTTGAAGTTATCCTCAAAAATTTCCAACTCAAATGTATCTTTGATACTCCTTCAAACCTATCTTCAAGACTTTATCTCTTCTCCATCTTGCACTTTGGCCAACTAAATCCCTGTTTTGTATGTTGGGTGGTTTGCATGACAATTAGCCTTTTGTAAATGGAGCATATACTTGAGTATTCTGCATGTCAACTGGCAGGAGTTTCTGCATTTTTTTCCATAGTTTTGGCTACGTTCTCTGTGCCTTGGTAGCCCCCAATAAATAAATTAGTGGGATCATGGATCCAAAAAATCAGTGCTGCTCCATGGAGCCAAAAAGATCAGGCTTGGTAAGTGCTAGGTAAGCTACTTTTCCCTGTGGAACCAACAGCTTTGCAATTTTGCCCTGTTGGTTCCTCAAAGAATGCTCTGGGTGTGTTACAACACATGGGAACATTCTTCAACAAAAAATGGGGACCAGCACAGGCTTGCCCTGTGGCTCATCAAACTGCAGAAAACTTGGTTTGGCATGGAGTAAAAAAGTTGAGAAAATGCTTGAAATGGGCATTAGGGGCTTTATTATGGATAAAGAGCTGCAGCCACCCAGGCTGACTTGGAACAGCAGGGTGTAGCTACCCTCAGTCCTTTCTTAATCTGGTGTGGGTTTGACCCTTGGTTGATTCAATTTCAGATGAACCACTTCTTTTTAGTGGCTGGATTCTGCTGCCCCACATGGATTCCACAGGAAGCCCCATAGGTGGAGACTATGAGGGCCTATGGACCAGCACATTCTGGTCCAAAATTGCGCATGGGTATGCTGCTAACTTAACCAAGTACCAATCTCCTGCCGCAGAGTGGTAAAACACTGGTTGCATTTTGCCAACCAGAGGGTTTAGGGGCTCATCTGCTATGTCACCCCCATGGCCTAAGGTTCAAAACAAGCCTGACACCCCCATTTCTTAAAAAAATCCCTTGTAGTTTTGTGTCCCGGGATCTCCCAATTTGTCCCCATCAATTTACAAATTTTTCTTGGCCTAAGTACCAATTGGGGTTGTGAAATATTGTGAGCCTGGGTCTCTAAAGTGACAAAAGGACACAAGAATGGGGGACACTACTGTTTGTATTTCAAGCGATTGAGGATATATCTAGAAGAAGGAAGAAGGGAATCGAAAGAGGAAAGCAAGTAATGGATTGATCTTTGTTTTTTTAGAGTGCTCTTTGTAATGAAATGAGCTCAACCTGGAAAATTTGGCTAAGCTGTGCCAGAGTCTTTAGAAGTGCAACTTCCTCCTCACACAAGGAAACAGTGGAGGTGATATCCACATCGAGGTAGGTGCATAATCACTTTGAAGAGAGACGTGACAAGTCTGGTGTTTGAATCATGGCAAGCCCAACCCACTACACATTCCATTTACATTTTAAATATCAATTATGAGTTGTCTGCTTCATAAACCCTCTTGCTTCCTAAAAATAGCCGCTTCAATTTTAACGCTTGTTACTTAATTAAAAAGTAACCTGAAAATGTAAAAAACATCATACCCCATAGGTCATAAAACCACACTGCATATTTTACAGAAACGTACAGAAACTTCAGGCCTAGAAAATACGTAGTACTGAAAATTCTTATAACTGAAGATTGTCGGTAGAAACCATGTTATTCACAGTGTGTAATACCACAGGCACTACGTACATTTTTTTTTGAATCAGAGGGCCGAGGATAGCAGCTGATAGCAGGCGATGCCGCTGCAAAAATATTCATGTTGTACATATAAATGAGCTCATCGCCACGATTAGTGTACTGCGTTTGTACATGGTGTTATCGTTTTAACTACATCAAGTAATCTATGCTGCACACTGCCGTGTACACCTTGAGGGAAATCATGATCTGTTCATTGGCATTGTATTACGCCGGTCTCTCTCTAAAATGAGCGGAAGACATGATGCCGATTGTTGAATCAGGTGTCTCCGGTGATAATGCGACATTCAGACCAATTGAAACTAAGGCTTGCGATGTGGACTACCAGGCTCTAGCCCATCATTGGTTCATCACGCTTTCTATAAGCACAACGCGTCTGCGTTGAAGTCCAGCCTAGTCAGTTGGTTCAACCGCCGTCAGACTCGGTCAGATGCACTTCGGCGCTACACGCACCTCCTTTACCTGCCCACCGAGGACCTCGCCTTTTGTCATCCCACGTATACAATTTCATTGCCTACCGCGATACCAGCCACCTGCTCGAGAAGGCTGAGATTTTGATCCACAAACCCAGCCTACTCCGCATCCCTTTTCTACCTCATCTCAGATTGATTGACTGAGTTTCCGTAGGTCACATACTTCTTTTAATGCTAGCCATCGTTTGATCCAGCTAACTGATCCATCAACTATTCCCTTGATTTATAACCGGGCAAACCCAGTTTGTTTTCTTTTTTTCGTTTAAATTACTCCGCATTCACAATATAACTCGTCGTAGTCATCTACACATTTCAAACCGACCACATCCCCAAGTTTCCCCCTCCTCTTATCTAACTCCGATTCTCTAAAATTGGTGGTGATGGCCTGCAACAACCAAAATCCAAGGCTTTCTTATTCTGTATCCAAGCTATCAAGCGTTCCCGCCCGCTCGGTGACCCTTCAGCAGTCGGCAAACCAGCAGTCTAGTCAAAAAGCCCATCTCCCACGAGCTGAGGGGAATTGGGTTGCGCTGCCAGAAAGAGCGTTCCAGCCATTCTCTTCGGCTGTCCAGTTTGTCTCAACGACCTTAAAGCCGCTCACCGAGCCTTCGATTTCTTATCCATCTGGCCCGTTACCTAACCATCTCTCAAGAGCAAACAGTCTTCTCTCCTCATCAACATCCCGGCTCAATTCCCACTCAGCCTCTGCCGCCCATCCACCATCAATTCATTCAAATGGTGCACTCAAACGAAGTCGCACCACAACATCTTCTACCCATCCGACATCCATGAGCCGGAAAAGAAGTAAGTCTGACTTTGGTTCTTCGAGCTATCGGCCAGGATCAAGCGACCAGCCGGCGCATGAAAAGATCCGTCCCGTCATCCTAAGCGCGAAAAACCAAGGATATGGTTCCTCCTCATCCCTAGCCCATCTCAATGTGTCCCGTTCAACGCGTCAACGTTCCCGTACTCCTGACCCCCATAACCCTGCGTTCTTAATTCGGCAAAAACAAAGACTCGCCGAAGCTTCGAATGAAGTTTTGACGCGAACAAAGAGCTCTACTACTTCCCCATACCCTCTATACAACAACGCCGCCCTCAGATCTTCATCGTCTCTCAAATCGTCCACGTCGGTGAACTCGATTGGTACCCTATACCCCTCAAGATCAAGGGCACACAGTCAACTCAACACGATTCCTTGTGAACACCAAGAAGAGGACCATCAACTCGGGCCTGTGCGCAAGACCTATCTGGGTGGGGTGGGTGTCTATCTCAATCATACCCAAGGTGAAGATGATGATAGTCAGGATGAAGACTCTAGCCCGAAAACTAGTCCAGTTGGCCATTCAAGATCCAAACCTAATCTAACCATTAACGTCGGCCTGTGCAAGAATGGAACCGAACTATCCAAGCACACTGGCAGTTGGTACAACCGCCTCTTGTTATCGCCTCTCTCTTCCGCGGGTTCATCAGTATACAGTTTTTTCGTCAATAGTACGAGCCCCTTGGTCGCTTCGGATAGCCCTGAAGAAATACATGACCAGGAGGATTCCGATTCAGAGAAGGACCCAATCACCAAGGTCGGAGCATCTTGGAAACAATCTTTCCAGCGGCATATGTAAAACTTACACTCGTAGGATCTTTCCCGAGACCAGTAATCTGCTGGTCGATCCGCAATTCGACTACCGCGAAATCAGTTTCCTTCCTCTCGAACGCGCTCAACACGGAACTCACTCTCTGCCTGGAATTCGGCTACGGGGAGAAAACTTCCTCACCAACATGTAGCTTATGATCGGACACGTTAGTGCGAAAAAACGGGGGCCCAACACTTTTTTGGAACTCGACTTTATCTCAACCCGTAATACACTTCTTCTTGTTCTTCTTCCCCTTTCAATCCCCTTTACTTTAATTCTGCTTGAATCAATCTTCTGCCATCTTTGATCCGCTCTCTACTAGGCTTATTTGCATCATTTGTCTCTCTCCACTCACATTCTTGATTGCCTCGGCATTTTCAGACCCAAAAATCCTAATTTTATTACTTCTCTCACCTGGAGTACATTTGTCTGCTTGATACCACTTTTTTGCAAAAACCTCTGCTACCCTTTACTTCACTTATCTTCTTGAGGTTTATGTAAAAAAATGTATTGACTCTTTTTGTATAATTGATAAGGGAGAAAAAAAAATTAGGATTCATCAGCTGGAATGATTTCCAGACAAATGATGTTGAAGGTCATCTTATCAATCTCCATAATCTCAGAGACATTTTCCATAAATTGAGAGATCTGCAAAACCCTTCATGTGAAAAAAATAATAAACACCAGTCTTTGCAACTCAAAAACATGTTGGATGTAAGATGATAATTTTCAGCCTGGGTATGGAAGTAATCATGGTTAATGGTTGTAACTAAGTCAGGTTGATGGTTCAAAGTGTTGGTTTGTTGGTAAGGATCCTGGAAAATAGGATTTATCCTCAATCAGTAATCTAACTGAGAGGCTTGCTTTAAAAAAGGCACATCCAAATCAATACAAAGTACTAATAGGCATTCTGTCAGATTTCCAATCTCTTCCACTCACAATTCCCCATCTTAAAATTCCTCTATCCTCAATATCAATTAACCCCCCCCCCCACATTATGATAAATCAATTAAATCACTCTACAAATAAGTAGTTTATATTATAATTCACTCAACAGTATGTTGTTTTATATCACTCTACTTATTGGTAGCTTTATTATCACTCTGGTGTTTTCCAGTTTTACTTTTACCCTGGTATTTTTCCAGTTTAACCTTCACTCTAGTATATTACTAGTTTTATTTATTAATCACTGTGTATGCTGCTAGTCTTAGTAGTGGACACTTTTATTGTTTGTTTGTTTTTAATTAGCTAGGCCCCCTTTGGATCTTGCCAGGGGGCTCTCTAGTTGTGACTATATGAGTCAGCTCTTTCTGTTTGAAATAAAATCATCAAGTCAGAGCATTCTATATTTTTGTTCCTAGCTCCTTGATCCAATCAAGTTCCTCAAGATTGTCTCCTGTATCTCAAGCATCAATTTCTGAAGGTCAAATATCAACACATTCAAGGAGGTACTCACTTGGGTTTGTGGTTCTCACCTGGTTACAGTTAAGGTGTGGCTAATTCTTGAGGATATAACAGTATTAAACTATATGAGATCCAGATTTGTTGGACAAAAGGGAGCTGGCAAGGTATCTCACTAAGGTGTATGTACTGTGCTGGTGCTCTAATATGCTCTGGGGGATCAAAAAGTCCTTCAGGAGCTGTTTATAACTTCCAGAATATCATCTTGGGTGTAATGTGAGCACTTCCATGACCAGGAAGTTACTGGAGAGCTTCAGGGGGAAAGACAGAGCCATTGGGGGATTAATTAGTGTCAATGATCTGTTTTCTACTAAGGCTGTGTTATGGGACACATCATTGATCTGTTGTCCATATTATTATGGGAGCAAATCAATGATATTATATTACTTTATCTGTTATCAAGTAATAATGATATTGTGATGATGCCAAAATGGTGTTAATATGTGTAACACATCTTATTAGTAGAGTTAATATAATTATAATTTATTTACTTTGTCTGTATAATATCAAGTACATAATTTATGTCTGAGAAATTCCAAGGATAAGGAATGTGGGTGTAATGTAGCTTGTATAACAAGAGTTCATAGCAAAACCTGATTTTTCATGTATTATTGTAGTAATTAAATGAATGTACATTGCCAATTGGTGAATATGTAATAAAGAACTTGTGTTATTACTAGTAACACATGTACTGTAATAAATAAAGGATGTTTATTAATCAAGTAATAATAGTAATAATAATCATAGTAATAATAATCATAATAATATTGATAATAGGAATAATAGCAATATTAGTAATACTTGCAGTTACTTGGTACATAATAGGTTTTGTAGCCAAACTTTGGGCAAGTGGAATGAAGAATAATACTGTATAAGAATGAATGATAAAATTTATGACACATGGTCTTTATATACATGCTATGTTTAGTATGTATGTAAATAGTGTGTAATGTTGAGTCTAGTACTGGTAGTCTGAGAGAATAGTAACTATGGTACACCATGTTATTATGTAGTATTTCCAAAAGAGTAGCTTTAATAAGTACATAATGGGATAGTATGCGCTTTGAGCTACAAAAATAGGTACTATATGTACTCTGTGGCTTACAATAATTCAGAAATGAAGAAATTATGTATCTGGCCAGGCTGGGATTGTTAAAATATGGGATAATCCAGTAAGCCTGGATGGGAAAAAAACTATAAGCGCTAATATCAATTTATTTTTTCCCTATTTCTCTAAACTTTTCACTTCCCTCTGTGTTACTCATGATGAAATTAATACACCTCAAGAACTAGACTTGCACCCAGAGGGGTGGATAAATTACACTGGATCAAGGGAATTATTCCTACCCTTCAACCACAATGGATTGGTTTCTTTTGGGCTACACAACATATTCCTGGAGATTGAATTTGAACTAGTGGTATGTAAATGAGTGTAGGGGTTTAATCTTGAAACTGTTTCTTACAAGGCTTTTGCCATGTAGAACAAATTGTTCTTCTTGTCAAGGTTACAAAGTCTTTATGTCCAATAGAAAAACTTGACAAGGATCATGCCTTGTAAAATGAGTTTTCTAATATCAATTTACCCATGCACTGTTCCTTTCTCAGCAAACTAAAGAAACTGATAAAAATGGCCTCCAATGATTCACAATACTTTTGGCTTGTTTATAACAATCATGAGGGACTAGGAATGCATGAAGGGATATTTTTCAAAATTCTGAAATGTAAATCATAGTAAATTGGTAATTCCTTTCCAATTATTACCCCCTTTCAATAAGCTCAGTACATTTTCACTTTCCATGCAATTTTTCTGAAGTATTGGACCAAAAGGAGTTTTTTTTCCCAAGACTGTATTTATTAAGGGGTACCCTCATGATAATTGTTTTGAGTGATAATTTACTTCTTTACTGTTTGAGGTGAATGCTATAAATCAAAGATGATATTTAACAAGGAGAATCTCACATGAGAAAGAATATAGAATCAAAATTATGACAAATGAAAATCATTTGTACTTTGGTATTTGATAGAAATTATGTGGCAATTGGAGTTGTTGGTAACTTAGAGAATGGGCCTGAGTGGTAGAAATAAATAAGGATGATTCCAAAGAGAGACCTAACCAATAGGAGTTCTCTTCTAGTGTAATAACATTGCACTAATATTTTGAATTATATATAGCTAAGATCTCTACATTGTATGATGAAAATGAAATAATAAAAGGACTGGAATTGCTTAATACAGAAGGATAGAGGCCAAGGGCCAGGATTCTATAGAAAGAGGGTGTTTCACTATTCATTGTGAGGGATTATTGATAAAGGAGGACCTCAATGTGTAGAACAGCTCAAAGAAGAAGAGAGAGAAGGAGAGTGTTTGGACCTCTCAGATACTGCAACATCTATGAAACTCTGTGCCATTTGACCACTTCCACTTCAGCCATGATATTGTTGAGAATTGTGACACACAGGCTACATTGTGGGTGAAAATCTTGAGGATTTGGGTAGCCCTTAAAGAAATAGGCTGCAATACCAGTTCAGTTTTCTGGGTTGAGGGTATCCCAGATAAACTGGGATTCATCCAACCAATTTAATCTTTGTTTATATCAGCCAATGATATAGAAGTCCAAGGTACCTCTCTTAGCACCAGGAAAGGTTTAAGGAAAACTGAAGGCAGGTGAAATTCAACTAAACATCTTGCAAGTCTGGCATTGCATATAATATATTATCTGCTTGGAAAATATTGTCCAAGAAATTTTTATACATGTTTTTTCCAACAATTTCTGCAAACCAGACCCATTGTAATGCTGAAATTTTTCTGAACAAATATATCCAACAAACTCTTGGACAAGATTGTCCAAGGAGTTGATATATGAAATGTGGAGTGACTGTGACAAGATTCCACTGGAAATTTAATGGGCCAATTGTTTTCATCAGGGATTTTGAATTAATGAAAATTGGAGTATCAATATTGTCAGCTTGCTACTAGAGCCAGCTGACTAGAATAATGGAATCCACAGAAAATATACAATACTTTAAGCAAAATAAAGACAAAAGAGAAATTCTTAAAAAATTAAATTCATGAAAATACAATAAAATGAATCATAATGTCAACACATAAGAAATAGAGACATTATTTATTACATGTATAAAACAAACAAATTAACAAAATAATAAATGTCTCAGTAACAACTTGTCAGCCACCAAGATATTACATATAACATGTGACACTTTAAACTGCAAGCTGAAATAATTAATAATATTTAAATTAAATTATTATTTATTTTATTACTTGACTTTTTTGATTATAGCAGAAATTATACTCAACTGTTTCAAGAATTGGTATAATAGTCTAACAGTTATGAACAGGCTTATGAATATCTGATCAATACATAAGGCTCTGTGTTCAAGCCACACTCATGACCACGTGTAGAAAATAACAATAAAAAATACTTTAAGTTATGTCTATTTTTTATCAAAAATAAAAAGAAATTTGATTAAAGAAAATCCTTGGCAAATCAATTTTCAAACACACAATAAATGGATAAAGAACCATTTATTGGTATAGCTTTTTCCATGAAAATCCTTGAAAATCCCAGCATAACCCATAGTAATATATACTATAAGATTACACATGTATTTAAATAAATAATCTATGTAGTATGTATTACATACATAAGCACATGTGATATTAAATCAATGATCACTCAGGGCAAGCGCTTTTTCAAGCTCTGGTCCCTAGATAATTTATTCACAAGTATCTCTTAGTGAAATAATTATCTATTGTTGAAATAACTATTTCCCACTAAGAATAATTAATGTGAAATAATTATGGGGTCATTCCAGCTAGAAATGACACCATATTTCACATCTGATCACGAACAGGGTGATCACTTTCCCCTGGTGATCTTACTCTGATCACTGCTTTCAATAAGCATGTGAAAAGAATCAATATTTATTATTTAAGAGGAGGTTTTCTTCACTAAATTGAAGATAACCTCCCCCATCAATTTTAACCCCTACTTACATAACTTATTATAAGCTACCAAGGCGCTCACCTTCTCCTGTAAGTAAGGAGGACTGGCCTTTTTCCCTTATATACTATCTTATTAGTTAAAATTCCTCAACCCCCCCCCCCCCAATAAATTAATACTTATTAATTCTATTGGAAGAACCGTGTCACATTCTGGTTAACCCTTCTGTGGAAAATTATTTCCACCAGAATTTTGGTAGCAGGCTTAGAACCTGTTTTTATTTGTTACTTAAGTGTTATTACACTCTAGTAAATATTCTATAAAGCTTATAATTCTTAATCACACTTTTAAAAGTGTAATATCCTCTTTTACTCCTTTCTGTACACGCCACAATAAGTGGATTAGAGTACAGCAAGTTGACACAACTGAGATAAGTAGAAATAAAAGTACATATTCTGAACAAGTGTTTAAAATAATATACATTAACCCAGCCAAAGTACCCCAGTAAACTTATTGCTTCTATTCATAAAAGTAACCTAGACTACTCTTCTACTAAGTGCTAAATTACTTACTAGATATAGAAATAATTTATGTGTAATTATGCTACTATATAGATCTCCACAAATTATGGGATAGTAATTTATTTACACTATTTAATTATCTTATGAACACATAAACAATATATTACTAAAAATTGACATAAATATCACCCTGTCTACAGCTGGTGTAGTATTATTAATTGATACAAATACATACTGTGTGAATTAATAAATATTAAAGCACATGAAAGAGAAAAGAACTAAACTTGAATACACCTAAGAAGTGGAGGAATTCCTGCTTAATTGAAAAGTAAATGACAAGCACATTACACATGGGAATATAAAACAATTAATGAATGTAATTATTATTTACCAGGATACCTGCATGTAAGATTTTGAGTGGAGATCTTTGGAAGATCCTAAAATTCAATTAATTCAAGGAATTTATCAGGGATAGAACAGTGCCTGTGTATAATAAATTACATCCAAAAAGGAACATTTGTGTTTAAATTTGATCATTGCTTCTGAAATTTATTAATCCCATGATCACTACAGGAAATTCATTAAAATTTGAGTTTCAGAACTCCTCCAAAATATCTAACAAGTGGTTCAAAATTCTAGACAAGTTATTGACACCCTGTACATATGCAAATTTGATAAATGACATCATGATTTCTACTAAGATTAACTCCTTCCTTTTTTCATTCAAACCACAAAGAATTAATCTTGTGTTTCTTGCCCAAGGATTCAGAAAGTTGATTAACAGTAAATTTCTCACCCTTCAGTTTGTTTTACCTAGCTTTATTGTATTTTCAACCAGCATTCCACCAGTCCAGCCTACTAGTGTCCTGCCCAGTAAATCAGTCCTAAAGACTCAAAGCCTCTATTCTTTCAACTCTAAATATTTCCAGCTTCCAGGAAAACTTTCCAAACACTTCAAGCTGCCCAGATACCCTCTGAAAAGTCCCCACTCCTCCCCTTAAAGCCTATAGTAAGTGTGGGTTTTCATAACCTAGTGGTGGAAAGGGAATCAGGAATTTATTGAAACTGTAAACCTTTGAGTTTCCATCTTAAGCATCTTGTAGCTCAAGCTTCAAATTTTATCTTTGAATGTTGAACTTTGAAGCTCAAATCATAGACACTTCTCTCCATTGGGACCAGGGCTTTCTTCCATGAGTCTATGTAGTGCTTTGGGATACAGCACATCTTAACCTAGGGGTACTGTCATGCAATTTTTATGACATGAGATAATCTCAAATATAAAAGACCTTTGAATTTGTTGTTGTAAATTTTTTGCATTCAAGCTCAGCTTTGGTGGTTTGAGATTTTGAAGTATATCACCACCACTGGGATCTAAACATCCCAGTTATTAAGTTCTTGAATTTCCTCCTATTTTAGCACAAACATACTTGGAGGGAACTAAACCACCCCTGCTTGTAGGCCCCTCCTAAAAATACTATATCTTTTTACATTGATATAAAAGATGTAAAAAAACCAAAAACCATTTATTAAATACTGTTTTTTGCCTTGCACCTTGTATAGCTAGAGGGATATCAGTCCTTTGCATCACATACCGTGACAAATGGAGACTAAAATGTTAATTCTTTCACATCACCTGCCCTCAGGTAACCTAATTTTTTTCCTGGTGTATATTTATATCAAATCAGTTGAGACCAACCCATTTTAAATTAGTTGGGTGCATCCCAGTTTAAATGGAATAATCTCCATCCTGCCAATTATGCTGACACCAATGGTTCACATAGGGCCTCAACCAGAACATCTTGGATCACAAGCACTTTACAATCTTCTAGCATAACATTCAATTCCCACACCTACTTTGACCAAGCTATACATCTATCAATCAGCAAGTGTGAATTTAGCTGCAAGCATGAAATGACACTGAATAAAACAGGCTATTGCTGATTAGGGCTATCCCCGCAAACAACTTTTCTCAACTGCCACCAGTTGGAATGGAGGACGCAGTGGTATAACTACCATTTTAGCTCTACATGGTTACATGATTAATGTTTTTGTAGTCATTGTGTAAGGTACACAATCACTATACATTGAATCTTGGTTGAAACAGCCTTACAGGAAGGGTTGCGCAACAATATAAGTCTCTAAAAAGTTCCAACCTGGCAGCAGTTGACCAAGTTTTTTTTCGTAGCCACTTGTTGAAGTCCAAGAAAAAAAAACATCGTAGGGTCAGGAGAGGCGTTTTGTGAGCTTTAATAATAGGAGGGATCAACTCACACATCAGTGGAGAGCCTTCTAATGGTTCGCTAATTTGAGCACTATTTGAACTACAAATATAACGCACAAATCGTACAAATAATACATGTGGAGATTGGGGCCTAAATATATAAATGTATAAATATATACGTGTATACTGTAACGTACATATATGAATAGAATCGTATGAGCATAGATATGATCTCATATATACGTGCCAAAAAATCAAGTGAAGGAATGAAAAAAAATGGATTTGGTCTATGGTTCCCCAAGTAATTTCCGAATTGAAATGTGATAAAAATCCAGGTCTTAAGCAATCAAAGTCAATTCACTCTTTCGATTTCTAGCGTATAAATCTTTGTATTGATCCCAAACGCTACAGATAAGGATAATTGACATCAGATTCTGCTTTTCCATTCCAAGTATAGGCGGTAAGAAAATACTGACGCAGTAAGTTCAGTGATATATTCCTTCTGAACCTTTTCAATTTCCTCGAGTCCAGGGTTTTTATTCTGCTCTACACGAATAGGCTTGCCAACTGAACCAGAAAAATCGAAACTATGAATACTGACTGGATTGAGATGGCACGGAAGCGGGAAAAAAATGAAAACAACCTACCTACTGAAACGATCGGATGCCGATAAGGAAGCAAGCCCAGAGAGTCTGATAGAAGTAGAATCCAAACTGAGCCCTACATCATAAGAAGTTCCTTTGAGACTGAAAAACTAACAGTTGAAGATGCCTCGGCCGTGAAAAACGGCTGTTATAAACAGGCAATGCGTCAATCACTTGATACAATTGAGATGGGTATCGAAACCACCAATGCATCTCGAGAAACTTTAAATTACTGACGCAATGTAAAGCCAAATACAGCTTGAAATTTTTTTTGAAGAGAGTAAAGTGCGGTGCCTTTGGAGTTTGATAATTGGGCGTAAATCTGCATTTCCATTTTGCATTTTTCGGACAGGCAATTTGGTAATCAGCTAAAGAAGATGATGTATGATTGAATCACTGCTCACATCATTTTCTCCAAAGGAAAACACGGGTACCAGATCGGCTCTAAGATAGGAACGAACAAGATCAAGGAAAATGTTTGAATTCAGTCAGAGTCTCACTGCCCGATGGAATGGATTCAAGTGTATCAATCACACCTACCCCTCTCGGATGGCCAGTTTAATGAATCCCAGCCGTCGTTTCAGCGTTAGATCGGCAGTCCCTGGATGAGCAGACAAGCTTTCTGCAGCTCCACCTACAACGATAACCAGACAATTACCCTCTCCCCTATTGTTTGCCAGGTCAGCTGACCGCTTGTTTTTGGACTTGAGGATTGATATACATGATTTAATCGAAACTGAACAGATTCCAAGACTGAGGATCAGGTCTCGATAGAACGGAATGATGAAGTTCGTGCTCAGTGTGAGAAGATGAGGATTGAGACCGGGGAATTTTTCTGAAAATCCAGTTGCTGTTAAGGTTCAAGGAAGAGCCAAAAGGCGAGCGTTTAGATCTGATATGGCAAACGATTCATTGCAGAAAGAGGAACCGCACCTTCCGTGCCAAAGTTGGCCACCGCCCCCCTGAGAGCAACATTGTTTGAAAAGGTTCAACACAGGTCATTTAATTCTTCCAATAATATCCACGATCAAGGCTTACATTCCAATAATACCATGAGGATGATAGCCTGGGAATCCAAAAACAAAATGCTGATGAGTGTTTACACTCTGCTAAAGATTTGTGAATAGCCTACCAAAGACATATTTGCGATCGCTGGGCAAATCAACAGTCTAGTGAGGGATCAAACGTACCGTCAGATCACTAGGGACTAGGGCTTTCATTAATTTCTATCTCGAAAGATAATTCGACATACTTTTATTAAACTGATTGGGAAATAAGATGCAAATAGATTCCAAAATTTCCAGGTCCGGACAGATTGATTCAAGCGGCCTCCCTTCTCCGGAGCAGGATCTAAAACCAAGATCCAGATGATGTATGGAATTAGGATTGGCCAGGTGATCGGGTAGGACCTAACAAAAAAACCAAGCAAGGAAATAAGCAGAAGATCTGTAAGAAGAATCAGTGAAGTAACTTACATTAAGAAAAAGAATAAAGAAATGCAAAGCGATAGTTGAGAAGTCCATAAGAGTACTGCGGCCGTTTGGATACGCCTGTAAGGAGGCACGCGAATTGGCGCCCAGCTGTTCAAGTGGTTGAAGCGGATGATAGTCATAGTCACGGTTAGATTGGAACATTGGTCCCGCCTCTGATAAAACGCGTTCTATATATGTATCTAATCTCAAAAAACTGACATTGGTCGCTTCTCCTTCTTGTGAAACTCGCCCTCGGGCTCAGAGATAGACGGGCTTCTGGAATCATGTTTCATCTTTGGCCGATAGTCGGTCGATTATAAAGTACCTAGAGGGAAATAGTTGAAGGATGAGCCAGTCGAGTATTCTGATTGAAAGAGATCGACAACTGTACAAACATAAATCTCAGATTTCTATGAAACTGTGTAGATAGATGTATGCGATTGACTTACCAGCCGATCCACAGGGGGTGCTTATTCCGGAGTCCTAAGATGTATGGTAGCTGCTTGGGAGGGAATGAGCTCAACAGCTATATGGGGTGGATTGGTGGCGTTGGATGGTCAACTGATTGATTTACACATCAGAAGATCTTCCACCCGCTTGCACCCGAGTCAAGTCTCCACAGCATTGATATCCAAGAATGACGTAATCGCACCCAAAACGACCCCACCAGCCATGTAGGCAGCATCAGCAATTGGCTGGGCTGTTATGACAGTTGTGGTGTTCAAAATTGCATAAGATGTGTTTACAGCTAGGACAGAAAAGCTTGCCGGTTCGGCAGACTGAAAATCCAAAAAACTGAATTTGGATTTTCAGTCTCAGCCCTGCAGCCTCCTGTATCGGAATTCTAAATTCCTGTATCGGAATTATAAATATTCCAACTCTTCCCCCCCCTTCCCACTTCTTCCCCTCACCGTCACCACTTTTTTCCCCCCCATCCTACACCATTAAACCGCCCACCATGCCCCCCTAACTTAACGCAAGTCCCTCGCTTTGGAGGGCCCTGGTGAAGCTTGGGCTGGCGCAAAGCGCCCCTCGCGCGAAGCGCGAGCCTCCAAAGGAAGGACTTGTGACTAATGTCAGATTTTTGGGCTGGAAGCTGGGAACCTTTTTGCAGGGAAAGGTTTTCCCTCATGTTTCCCCCACCTTCCCAGATGATATTTGACCTGCCAAAGAGACGGGCCAAAAGGCCTGATTTTTCTCAACATTTCTGTAATGAACAGGTGGCCCAAGATTGAGGACTCGTCCCTCAAGAAAATAATGAAATTCTCATTTTTCCATGAGTTTCACGAAGGTCCTCAGGATTATTCCCAATTCTTCTATCATCTTCTTCAATACTCCCTCACCATGTACCTGTACAAATTGAACAGATAATGTGAGATTCGATGTATCAACCCATAATATTAAGTAATGTTTCAAACTATGGGATAAATCAAAAATTCACGATGTCACCATTGTCAGTGAGACTCCCACTCACATCCAATGGACCAACCAGCATTTGTTCATCATAAGTCTGAAAAAATATGTACCCAAAGCCAAGAAGTTGGCCTACATGATAAAGCTCACGAGAAATCATTTGGATGGATTACTCAGGATTTACAAGCGTTTCACTATTGAAAAGTGAAAAAAAGCCCCCAAAAGCCAAAGCTTCCAGGCGATGGCTGGGACTTTGCTCACAAGCCCCTCATTCTTGAGGCTCGCTTGGCGAGGCGCCTTCGGCGCGCCGGGTCCCCCGGCCCCTGAATCGAGGGGATTGTGCTAAGCTAGCATGCCCCCCGACCCCGAGAAACTGATTAATGAAGAATTTCACCGGCTGTTTTTCAATCCTGCCAACCCTTTCCCATTATTCAATCCGGCCGACCCTTGCCCAGCAACCTATTCCGTTCCTATCGATTTCCCCGTTCCGGTGCGCATTTTTTGCCTCTTCATCCTCTTCTCCTCCCACTGTTGCTGCTGACATTCATTCGCTGACATCCATTCATCCCCCTCTAATCATCAAACCAGGTTTTTGTCGTCCAAGATCTCTTCTGTGTGAAATTGTTAACCGCACTAGTTTGTCCCAGCCCGGTGAGCTCAATGTTACTGGCCCCAGGGGTTCTTGCATTTTACAGACACACATCAGGCTGACTAGTTATTCTTCCCCAGAAAATGCAATCCGTGCCATCCTTCCCGTCTCGCACAATATACGTGGACTATGTGGTTTATAACCGATTGATGAGTGCACCCGCAGCGGTGTTGTCTAAGTCGTCTAGCTCAAACCCAAAAGAGTGGGAGAAGATATATACCAAAAAGGATGTCGAATGGCACGGTGTGATCTCACAATTCACGTGGGACGATTTCAAGGCCGACGTCATGGAACTACTTGAGGCAAGCCGCGAGCATCTGGGTAGCCACCTTCGAGCTTTGGATAGTTCCAACATGCTCCGATGGCAGTGTATTCTTTTCAAGAGCTCAACCTATGGCGCCAACAAGAACCACTTCGTCACCTCCAACCACGGGTTCACGGGTTTTGTGGATGCTGTCAATTCCAGCCCAACGGTTCGAGCGGGGCTAAAGATCTCAATGGATGACCCTCGCAAGTCGGCTAAGGAGGTCCTTGCAGTGAGTTATCTGTCTGTCAGAGTTGGTTATATGGGTTCTGACCCATAGTTGGTCCGGTTACTCCCCAGGAAAGAGCGCAAAACAACAGCTTGGCCTTAAACTACGGTCCCGAGGATACACATGTGGCACTCCAAAGGGCTCAAGATCGTATAGCTCACAATGTAAGACCAGTTTGATATATCTCGACCCCATCATTTGCCAATAGACTGATTCCGGATTATGCATCAGCCCAAGGCTGATGTTAGTGCACGAGAACGTGTTCGGATCGTAGCCGAAATCACCCAGCACATCACGGGAAAGTACGGGTGTGATGCAGAGTACATGCGAATTCAGGACCCCAACGACAGCTCGCGATTGATTCGTATCACTACTGAGGGCTTGCACCTATGGAGCCGAGCAATGATGCACAGTGCTCCCAGCGTGGATCTGGATAACCCCCCAAGCTCCCTCAGTTCAAGTCGGAAGAGGTGCGCGTTCGCACCCTTGCAGACTATGGCGCCGATCAGGGGTTGCGTCTAGCCCGACATTGCCGCAGCGGGTCAACTCCCAAGCGACCGGATGCCCTGCCATCGGAAGTTGGGTCACCCTCTGGTCAGCCAAACTTCACTCCGGTTCGATGTTCGTCAGGCGGGCGTTATGTGGCCCCAAAGATCACCACCGCGGCCGTGCCAGTCATCTCTCCAGGGAGCATGATAGGCCCTCCTCAGGGCCCTATGCCTCCAAGGGACCCGCCTTCGTCTCGACGCACGACAGCTCACTCTTCACACGGCGGTGATATGCTCTCGGGACGATGACGACCTCCCCCCCCCACTGTGGCTCCCAATGAGCAGTGAGCGCGCTCCAAGTTCCACAAGCACGGATATCGAGGTGGTATCATGTATGCCCCCAACAGGTTTGGATTGTTCTCCTGCACGCAAGCTTCCACGGAGCCCCATGGGTGACGGCATGGCCCACACCATCAGCCGCCTCCGATTCAACCAGAGCCGCTCTCCCTCCACAACTGATTCAGTCTCTCCTACCCGCAAGATACCTAGTATTTCGTCCTGGATGTCGTCACCCAGGGCTATGCCTGTACCCCCACGGCTCAACGAGGCCGGACGAAAGCTGTCAATTGAGGGGTTCCTAGACCTTTGTAACTTCGCTACGGATGACCTTGTCCCCAGGGTCTTGATCTCGCTCAAATCAATACGACGATGGGACTTCTTTCTTGACACTCATCAGGCCGAACTGGAAGGCCTTGGCTTCCCATGCCCCATTGCGAAGCAGCTGATCAAGGGGGCCCAATGGTTACAGGCCACCCATGTTGTACCCCACTCTCCTCAATTGACTACAGGTGTATGCCCTCCAGCGGCCTTAGCCGTTGGATCGGACATGGTGGCGCATGATACCATGGGTATACCCAACGCCGGTGGGGACTGCAATCACATTTCTCCCGCATTGCCTTTGACCACGTCGGGGAATGTATCCTCCAATTTGCCGGCCCCAATCAATGTTCGACCCCCCCAAACAATTGAAGCTCTCCCCAGCAACCCAGCCACCAGGCCCATGTCCCCCACGCCCAGAGGTGCGTTCCATGGTGATACCACAGCCCACACTCACATCGACATGGCACCCCATCAACTTTTCCCACTGCGTGGCGCAATCATCAACGACATCCGGCCCCTTGAGGGTCCTGACTCAGGCTTACCGGCCTCCGCTGTCTGCTTGGATTTGACTATAGGAGCCCAAGGCGTCGGTCCACCCGGGAACCTTGGCTACCCTTCGTTGAACGATGACCTCCATACTGACGAGCTCGCCCCAGATGAGTCATATGGGGCCTCACCCAATTACTCCACAATGGAATATGCTGAGATGTTCCATGGGGCTTAAAGAGGGGCAATAGGCCTGGCCCGCGCGGGCAGATGATTTGAGGCTGTTGCCACTCCAAGCTGAAGATCGTCTCATTGTATACTCTCTGAGCACTTACCCCTCAATTACACGTATCCATACTTGTTTCCCACCACACTTGCCTCCGGTTATTGGATTCCTTTCATTAGTTCTCCCATACTTTCCTTCCCTGAAAAGAGTTGTACACGTGCTCCTTAGTCACCCGGTCTGATTTGAAATATAGGTACTAGTGACCAACTTATTATACATACTCGATTCCATGCCTGAAAACAGTTGTACACGTGCTCCTTAGTCACCCGGTCTTATTTGAAATATACACCTTCCTGTGCAATTGACTTATTGCTTGCCCGAGCTCTCTTGCCGTTACTATTTGAGATATTCGGCAGTGATGTGGATGTATTCAAGACCTAAAAACGCCACGAAACATTAAGTAAATATTGAAGAAAGCATTGCGCGGGAGAGGAAGTCAGAGCCATGTAGGTACTAGTGACCAACTTATTATACATATGTACTCGATTCCTTGACATTACCCAACCACCCCAAAATCAAACACATGTGCTCATCCACTTGGCACACATGTGGTCATCCACTTGGCCAATTCTAGTTGGCCTGGCCTCTTGGATGGCCCAGATGTATGGCATCGGGAGGGGACTAGCAAGTTTGAATGAGGCAAAGTGGCCTTGGAATAGACATAGTATTGTTGAAGGGGGTCTTAAACCATTTTACATTTATATATTCATGAGGGTAATTGACTAATGACAACGTGTATATGCAAGCTAACAAACAAAAACAAAAAAAGATGGCTGGGCAGCCAACATCTGAACCGTGATGATGTCTAGTACCCTCATCCCCGGTAGAGCGACTGCATCATTTCAGAGCTAACTATGGACGGCAAAAAATCTTTGATGATTTCGGCATCTTCGCCTGTGCCAGTCAGGACCTCTTGTCGTTTCAGCTGTGATTTTAAAACGGAAAACACTTTCTCTATTGGGTTGAGGTCAGGGGAATAAGTTGGCAAGTAAAACAATAGCACATTTGCAGCATCACAAATCTCCGCAATACGCCCGCCATGGTGCACCGGTGCATTATCCAAAACCAAGATGCTATTACGTCCTGGGAACGGATTCATTACTGGGATCTGTTAGGGGGGGCTTGTGCAAGCGTTAGTATCAGATTGATTTGCCACCGGACCAAGGGGGAACTGATCACTGACCAATACCTCTTCTATGAAATACTCTACATCTAGTCGCACAATTGTGCCCTCCTGTGCAATGCTGCAAAGGAGGCCGTCAAGAGATACCGCAGGCAGCACTGAGATCCTAGCAGCCCGGAGTGCCTTGGGATCCGCTGCGTCCGTCGGCCTTGGAGCGCCCACGCTCGGTCGCGCGAGTGTGTCCCAAGTGATACAGCACATTCATCTGAAAGAAATGAAACCCGCATTGTCAAACATTTATGTCTGTAATTACAGTGTCAAGATGAATCTTACCTAGGAAGACCAGATATTGCGGTGGAAAAGCCCCAATCTCAGCTGAATAAGCCGCTCGAGCCAACGGACATTGGGCAGGATTCACTGTACGAGCCACTTTCTTGGTCATCATCAGGCGTAATTTGAGCTCGGCCTTGATTGTTGAGGCAGGGTGGTGAGTTCCAGTCATTGCCAGCAGGTGGCTTTGAATTTCGTCGATATATAGGGTTGGCTCCGCTTCCAGGGCCTCCAGCACAAACTCGGCCTCCTCGTGGGTGAAAGCTAGGGGGCGGCCACGATCTTCATAAAGGGCTGGATCCCGAATGACACTGCGAGTGGTTTGATAAAGGTGATTCCAGCGGGAAAGGGATTCTGGCAAGACATTATGATCAAGAGCATTGTTGATTTCCATGAGGGACAGGCCGCGCAAGCTCATTTTGACTACAATGACTTTCACGTCTCGGCCGTATTTCACAAACACCATGCTGATGCCTGAGCAGTGTGGGAGTTCAGTTAGCTGAACATCATTTATGCATGTATCACGGAGAAAACGCCAAGTTGCTTACACGGCCAAAACGTTGATATACCTGTTGAAAACTGTGATAAACATCCATTCCCGGCGATTGCATTGCGAAAAGGGGGGGAGGGGAGGGGAGGGGGATGAATGTCAGCAGCAACAGTGGGAGGAGAAGAGGATGAAGAGCAAAAAATGCGCACCGAACGGGGAAATCGATAGGAACGGAATAGGTTGCTGGGCAAGGGTCGGCCGGATTGAATAATGGGAAAGGGTTTGCAGGATTGAAAAACAGCCGGTGAAATTCTTCATTAATCAGTTTTCTCGGGGTCGGGGGGCATGGTGGGCGGTTTAATGGTGTAGGATGGGGGGGAAAAGTGGTGACGGTGAGGGGAAGAATGGGAAGGGGGGGGAAGAGTTTGGAATATTTATAATTTCCATACAGGAATTTAGAATTCCGATACAGGAGGCTGCAGGGCTGAGACTGAAAATTCCAAATTCAGTTTTTTTTGATTTTCAGTCTGCCGAACCGGCAAGCTTTTCTGTCCTAGCTGTACATAAAATCTAGAGCTACATTTGGCTGGGGATGTCATTTTAAGTTTTATGTACGCTGACATCTCCCCAGCCAAATTGCAGTTTATGATTTTATGTAAACACATCTTATGCAATGTTGAACACCACAAGTTTTCTCATATCATTTTTTAACTCTAAATATGTACAGCTATGACACAAAAGCTTGCCATTCCCCCCTTTTTTTTTTTTTTTTTCCGCGCCCCCCATTCCCCAAAAATATTTTTGACCCACCGAATCCCCGAGGGGAATAGGAGCTCCCCCCCCAATGACTATTTCCGATTGGCCCGCCGGTCTGAGGCTACAAAAACATAACCAGCAACACGACCTCGCCAGGAATCCTCACCACCCTCGTCTACCAACCAAGGACCATTGGCAACCGTTGGCCTGAGAATGGATGAAGGTGAGTAATTATCAATTGATTTCTGGCACATTTTGACTGGATTGCTAATCCTGTCGTTTTTGATTTTCTAGAATCCGTGACCAACGTGATATTAGCTGGATCAATCCCGCTTTCCAGGTACAAACACACAGTGAAAACAGCGTAGAATACATTGAAGAGGAACCGGTTCAACAACGGTCATTTCTCTCATCATCGGCCAATTGGTTCACCCTGTCCTGACACCCCCAGCTCCATCGCATAGATATAAACTGCCTTCTCTCCCTGCAAGCCCCTTTCACTGAGTTGGGATTCCTCCCCAGCTCCTTCAACAACAACCACTTCAGTTACTCGCAAGCCTAAGCCATCGACTAAAAAAACAAGAAAGTCAAACACCGGATTCTCAATTGTGACGGTGAAACTCAAATATTGCTGGACTACTCGTTGTACATTGCGGCCTCTGATGAAATCACCTCCACTCGTGGGTCTCACAAAAGAAAGGTCCCACCCAGCAATCGCAAGGTCAAGTATAACCAGATTAAGTCTCGACCCGGTGAGATTTTTTTCTTCTGGAATCTGGAATTTATTAGCCTTTTGGCCTTCAAGCAAGCTGCATTCAGTGCTATCCGCGAGCTGGACACGGCCGTCTTTGCGAACCATGCGGAAATTCAAGAGGCCGCAAGGCGCGTAGTATGGAATGCGACTATTCCACATGGTGGAGCATTTCAGAGCATCAACCGGCAAACATCAACACCGATGATCGATTGGCCAATTTCTTGAAGAAGCAGCAAACCCGTTGGCGTACAAATTTAATGTATGCATTAGCGAGACCAACCCGAGAACTGTTGCCGAGGTTAGTCACTCTCTGTTATGAATATGTTAGGATCACTCACTAAAAATCTGTCTGATTTGCCAGAGGGAAGCTGCTAAAGAGAAGTTAGAGGCTTCTCAGGGCAAGAAGAAGAAGAATCCTGACGATTGGGAGCCATCAGCGGGTGCATCCCTTTCATCAAATATGTTTGACTTGATTGCACTCATCAAGGAGACTCACCCCCCCCAAGGAAAACTAACTGGCTTACACGAGGTCAACATGTATATCAACCCGAAAGACCCAACCCAATACATGATCCTCAACGTTGATTGACTCACGGTCTGGGCTAAAGCCATAGTGAGCTTTTTCAATTGCCAATACAGCCTAGTTGCTGATGTGTATACTGATAATGATATCTGATATTGGATGAAAAGCGATTCAATAACTATCTACAAGCCACCTGAGGTGCCAGGATTTGATTGGGAAAAAAGAAAACAGATTCAACCACTTCAGATTTGCCTCCTATTGCTCCTGCTCAGCCGGACTATCCTACAGCTACCATTCCTTTGGCTACCATTCCTTTTGGAAATCAAAATCAAGTCTACGTCGCCTGGAACCCCATGGTTGGGCAGATGATGGCGTACAGCGTTGCAGGCAATCACCCAAATCAGGTCCAACCTACGCAGATCCTTCAGCCAACTCCGCTTTCTCAGCAGCCAACTCAACTGGCTCAGTTTTCTTATCTCCAATCGGCTCAGCTCCCTCAGCCCCCATTGTCCCCGTCCCCGGCACCTATAGATGAACAGTCGATTCTAGACAATTACCTGCGATTCGCCCACGTAAATCCAAGTTGTCTGAAAATCCAGGAAGATCTGGATTCTCTGGGTGTTGATCACTACACTAAGCTGTCTAACTTCACACCCAGACGAGCTCGTCAAGGAAGGATTTAAAAAGGGAGATGCACGAGCACTGATCTCAAACCTGAAGAAATACGAGCACCATCTGAAGAAACAGCAGGGGGCAATCGGTGCGTGAACTCTTCCGCCTCCCTCGTATGTTTATGTTGGCCTCACATTGTTGGCCTCACATTTCCTTTTCAATCTCCCATCTCTCATTTCAATCTCCCATCTCTCTTTCAATCTCCCATCTCTCTTTTCAATCTCCCATCTCTCTAACAGTCTCACACACAACTCTTGTAAAATTGAAATTTGTTATCATGTTTAAAATGTTGTTATGCTTCCATTCTTGCATGAAACATACAATGAAATGTTTACAATTAACCAGTCAAGCCGAAAACATGTGCTGTTGGCAGCCCACCTCTCATGGATCAATCAGATTCTCGCTGGGACCTCAAACAAAGAAATTGGGTATTGGGGCCGAGTAAAAATGAAGAGAAAACAAACAATATTGTATTGGGGCCGAGTAAAAATTGAAGAAACAACAAACAAGGAGAATACAGGGAGGGAAGTATCTTGGGGAGGGAGATTACTATTACTAACTAGACTGTACAACGTTGTATCCAGAACAGACGGCGAAAGAGTTTCGGGTAAGATCAGCAGTGAATACAAGTGGGATGAAGCCATCAATAACTTTCAAAGTCCCCTCACCACCAGTTAGTAACTCTTCATGTCGCTTTAATGTTTGATTTGAAGACGCTGAACCCCTTTTGATGGGGTTCGAAATCAGGCGATACGCCAGCAAGTACACAGGAGAGACCGCTTGATTCGATGATATTGGCCACTGTCCCATCGTGATATCGGACATTACCATCAAAAGGACGCTATTTTCTTGAGTAAACGGGTTCATAGAAGGGATCTGTAAATAATGAAAACATCAGCCTGATTATTTGAATTATCATATCCAAAGGAAATTACCAGTATGTTTGTGAGAAGTACTGGACGTTCTTGGACCATAGATTCTCTTGGACCATGTGAGCAACCACCCAGTCATGAAATCGCCGGCACAATAATTGTATTGATGAGTGCTCCTCTCCGCGGGAGACTCTTGGGGTTCGGTCGCCAACTGGTGCCATCCTCGAGTCCTTTGGACTGCCTCTAGGCACACACCCGACTCATCTGGGTATAAAACAAATGACTCAGCGGATGATCACACTGATCAGCATCATTAATGAGGGCTTACCATTAAACACCAAACATTTGGTGGGTACACGTTCCGACCTGATAGATGTAATGTGCCCGCTCACATTTGTCTTGTTTAGGATGCACGGTGCGCATGTCTTCTTTGACATGTTCAACAGTCGTGTAATGATTTGTCAAAGATGGTCGATACCGATACCGACCATAATTATGGTGCTGTTTGGCCAAGCTGCGCTGAATCTCATTGGCATAGACTGAGGGTTTATCAGT
>RDRW01000266.1:0-66106 GCA_007896445.1 Puccinia hordei | reverse complement strand
CATGTGGTCCCACACGCCAATTTGTTTTTGGCGTGTGGGCCCGCAACGCCAAATAAAAATTGGCGTGTAGGCCCCGCACGCCAATTGTTTGGCGTGCGGTCCCACACGCCAATTGGTTGGTGTGTGGGGGATATTGCATGCAAATATCCCCATACCCATACTACCTACATGTATATGTGTATGGGGATATACCTATCCATCCCCTTGCTCACGTAATCGAATGGTAGGGACCATTCAATTACGGAGCGAGCCTGCCGAGTCTGATTCCTTTCAGGACTCAGACCGTCGGTCTGGTTGTTTCACCCAGAAAAAACCACAAAATCAACCCCCAACACGACGATCACCACCACACACCAATTTGAAAAAAAAAAAAACTTGAGGAACAAAAAAAAAAAAAAAAACAAAACAAACAAAAAAAAAAAAAAAAACAAAAAACAAAAAAAAAAAATTGAGAAATAAAAAATGAGAAAAAAACCCCAAAAAACCAAATAAAAAAAGAATTTTTTGGGGTTTAATTTTGTGGGAGAAAAAAAGCCCACAGGCCCAGGGCTCCAAGACCCAACTGGCCAAGGACAGGCCCAATGGCCATAAGAAGGGGCCCGCCTCTGCCATCACCTCCAGTGGGCCCACAGGCCCACTTTGATGCTCCAAAGGGGCAATAAAACATTCAAAGCGGCCATATTCAAACCCCCCAGGCAGCTCAAAGGGCCCCATATAAGCCCCAGACGCACACCATCCCCAAAAGTGGCCCAATGGGCCCATCTCAAACACAATCAATCCCCCACAGATCTCTTCCAATTTTTTTTTAAGATTTTTTTTTACCATAGATAGGAACACGTGCTGACATACTCTCCCATTCAAATGCTAACAGATTCCGCACAAATCACCAATTTGACTTCAACAATCAACAATCTCTCACATCAGACCAGTGAACTAGGACGTGAGATTTCATTCCTTTATTTTGTGTATAATATAAGTAGCGGCTCACTCCCACCCCACCCTCCCACCATTACACAGGTTTGGATCTCTGGGAAAAATGCACAGAGCTGGCGCGGCACCCTGCGTTGAAACCAGATGAACGTGACAACCTGGACAATTGGGCCTCTAAAATAAAGGCTGAATACGAGCAGTCAGACGATGAGAATGAACAGGTCTCCAGAACCCCGGCCCCGGCTAGAAACACCTTAGGCGCCACTAGGCCTGCTCCACCACAGTCCCACCTCCGCCCTGAATGTGCAACCGACTCAATGGCATACTTATATGCACACACTCCTGATCGCTTACCTCCTGCAACCAACCCAATCCCCACGCTCAATCAATTTGCAAACCAAATCAACAAGGATGTTCAATATGGCCAGCCCAACACAACAAACCCAGCTGATGGATCCCCACGTCAAAGCGGAGAGATGCGGACAGATGCTGGAGGCCACAAGACAACCCTCAACACCTTTGGCCAGTCTTTCTTTCAAAGCGTACAAACTGCCCAACAACTCATTGGCCAGAAGTCCTCCAAAGCCCCCAATGCGGACGGGAGACGAGAAATTAACAATCCAGCCATCCGGGACAGCTCTGAAGACCCTGACGCAGAGGGTGAAACAGATGACTCTGAAGATGGTGCAGAAGACCAGCCAGTCCTCACAATTCCTTCATGGACGTCCCAAACCTACCTTCCACCAACGGTGGCCCGCCTACGCTAACATAGCTTAGCGTAGCGTAATGTTAGCTTTTGTCGCCTACGCTAACACAAAGTTACTGTTAGCGGTTTTTTTTTTCAGCTAACGCTACAAAATTTTTGTCAAAAAAAAAATAGCGGTAGCGTAGCGTTAGCGACTTCAAAAAAAAAAGTTAACGCTACAGGCATTACCTGTTAGCTGATTTGTAGCGGTGTTAGCTGGAACAAACGCTACGCTAACTGTTAGCGTAGCGCTCTTGTCAGCTACGCTAACTGTTAGCGTAGGCTCTTTTCAGCTACGCTACATGTTAGCGTAGCGCTCCTTTCAGCTACGCTAACTGTTACCGTAGCGCTCTTTTCAGCTACACTAACTGTTAGCGTAGCACTCTTCTCAGCTATGCTAACTGTTAGCGGAGTACCCTTGTGTGGTGAGCTAACTGTGGGGGGTTTTTTTTAGTGCAGATTGATTAGACATTGCGCACTAGTGAGTTTAGCGCTACACTAATTGCTGTTTGTTTATAACGGAAAAAAATAAAAAAAAAGGAAAAAAAAAGGAAACAACAAAAAAAAAAAGGAAAAAAAAAGGAAAAAAAAAGGAAAAAAAAAGGAAAAAAAAGGAAAAAACAAAGGAAAAAAAAAAAAACAAAAAAAAAAAGGAAAAAAAAAAGGAAAAAAAAAGGAAAAAAAAAAAAAGGAAAAAAAAGAAAAAAAAAAGGAAAAAAAAAAAAAAGGAAAAAAAAAATTAAAAAAAAAAAAAAAAAGGGAAAAAAAAAAAAAAAAAAAAAGGAAAAAAAAAAATCCTAATTGAGCAAAGTGGACCAGCTTTGACCTAAGACAGGTGAATTTATCACTCCTGCTATACTATAAGAGTAGTGATGAGGTTAACACCAATCAAGAAAATTTAAAGGGGGGTCAGTTAGGTGCCCCTGAGAGTTTTCTGAGTTTTGTACAAGGCTTAACCCAAAATTGTTACCATTTCTTCAAACCCATGTTATTTAATCAGTTGCCGAACTCAAAGGGGGGTCAGTCAGGTGCCCCAGCGAGTTCGGAGAGCTCCTATAAATTTCAATCAATTCACAATCCTTACCTAATTGGTTTCACCCTCATCGTAAATGAGGATTTGTGATGCGGGTGACACCAATTAGGTATTTGCAGTTACTTTTAATATAGCAGGAGTGATATATTCCCCTGTCTGAGGTCAAAGCTGGTCACTCTGCTCAATTAGGATCCTGTACTTGTCCAAGTAAACAATGAAAAATATGTACTGCACAAGTGAATAAATCAAAATGCTGTTGTCACTGCTTTACTCGAGCAAGCACAGCAATCAAAAAAGCTTATTTTAATTTCTATGATCATTGTTTTTTTTTTTTTCTTTCATTTTTTTTTTTTTTTTTCATTTTTTTTTATGTTGTAAATTCAAAGACAAGAAAGAAGTTGGATTTCTCTTCTAAGATCTGTAATGCAGCAGGATTTTACCTGTTGAAGCCATAACAACAGCTTTTTATTCAGCAGCCATGTTAATTGGTGAAACCAACAGTTAGCGGGCAAAACAAATCCGCTATTTGAGCATAGTGTAATGGGAAAAAGCTTCAGCTAACAGCTAACATTTAGCAGGAAAAGTATCAGCTAACAGCTAACATTTAGCGTAGCGTAGCGATGATGCCGCTACGCTACTAAGAACTTCAAAATCTGTTAGCGCCAGAAAAATTACGCTACTTGATAGCGTAGCGGTGAATTTTCTCAGCTAACGCTACAAAAAAGTGGCTTGAAAAATTTGTCGCTACGCTAACTGTTAGTGTAGTGGAGTGTAATTTCAGCTAACGCTACAGATTTTCTGGGAAAAATAAACCCCGCTACGCTAACAGTTAGCAGTCAAATAGCGCAGCGTAGCGTAGCGGCCCACCGTTGCTTCCACCAGGAGCCAGTCCATGAACCGGTGCCACAACAAACCCAATATCGCTATGACATGGTACAAATTGAAGATCCTACAGTTGACGACCCTACAAGCAAAAAGGCGCGCCTGGACAACTCTGCTTCTTCTTCTAACAATACAGGCCCCATGTATAATTTCTTCACCCCTCATCCCACCTCTCACAAATTCATCACTGCGCAATCACTGCAAGGCCTCAGAATTCCACGGAACCCCCCTGTTGCTGGGCCATCAACAGTCAAGCCACCTACCCAAAGACCACCGGGAGAATCAATTCCTCCTCCCCCTTTCCTGACGCCTCCTTGTAAGTCACTTCCCATTTCTTATGCACACCCATCTTGTAATTAACATCCCTCCTTTGGGCACAGCTATGGGTCTATTTATCCCCGGCCCAATGCTTCCAAAAGCATTGGCAGATGATTTGAATGAAAATTTGGCGGGTGGAATTGCGTGGTCACACCATTCAGCCGAGAAAATGATTGAAAACATAGCATTCATCCTCACACACCTTCGCTCAATGGTCACACCACATCCAACGATGCCACAGGAGTTCAGCCAAGTTGTTTGGAGGGAAGTGGATACACTTCTGAAGGCATGCAAATCTGGTAATTAATCACTTTTTTCTCACTTGTTCATACATCACAAAGGCTGATATTTGTGTGGTATGCAGAGAGAATTTCTTAACCCCACTCAACCTGGTGCTCTCTCTCTGATAACTCCTGAAGTTGTCAACATGGCACAGCTCGAGGCTTCCCAGGAGAACCGGAAGGCGCCGCCGTCCAAACGTGTCCAGACCCACACACTTGCGGCGCATCTGGCCTCATACTTTTCTCCAAGTGACCACGCTTATCTCCAGCTTAAAAGTGCTTTGCAAGACTGCTGGGCCCTTCAACACATGGAGCAACGGGGCAGTGAATGGCAGCCTCTCCCCCTGGACAAATCTTTGGTGCATACTGCCCATCTTGCATTCCAACAAACTTATGAAAACCTTGGAAGTCACGCAAAGGATGGATCAAGCCCCCAACCAAACACCTCCGGTCTCAAGGTCCTTGGTCTATACTTCACGGGGGCTATGTCAGCCTTGTGTTACATCTGCGGTCTCCAGGCACCAACAAGACCAAAGTATAAAAAGCTTGTGGAGTGGTCAACATTAAACACACGGGAGCAAATGCGGATGCTTGCTGGTCTCCTGGTTTTTGGTCCAACAACCGCCTTTGTCACTAACAAATACGGGTCCGAACGTCCAACTACTTCAAATGCTTCGGCCTTATTGGAATTTGGCACCAATGTTCTGAAACATAAGGTTGATAGTGGTAATACTTCTGTGATGCCCCACGGGACTTTGGATAACCTCCGATTATACTTTCTCAACTTTTTGTGCTCCATGGGATTTAACCGGATTGGTCATGATGGTTTGCCAATGGTTGATTGGAAAAAAACCCATGAAGAGTTTCACAAATGTTTTTCTATTCAAAACCTCCAAATTTTGTTTTCCCAAGATATAGAAATAGCTGTAGCCAACTACCACTTCTGATATATGTACCGGGGGTTGTTTTTTCTTTGGTTTCCCTTTTATTTCTCATTCACATGCCCTTGAGTTGTAATTGCCACCACTGTCTTGCTCATCCACTTGAATGAAACATCAGACTTAAGTGTTTTTTGAAATATAACCCAATCAGAGTATTATTAATAGGAATCCAAGGAGTACTCATGTGGGTTTGTGATTTCTACCTTATTGAAGGTAGGTTGTGGCCATGTAAAGATTGTAGTTTATTTCTACCTTATTGAAGGTAGGTTGTGGCCATGTAAAGATTGTAGTTAATAATACTATGTTATCACTTCTTAAGGTCATGATGATGAATTAATAATACTAATAATAATCACTAGAGATCTTAAAGGAATAATATTAAAGAATAATAATAATGGTAAATATTAATAAGGATAATAATAATTAGTGTTACTTGCAGTAACTTGGTACATTAATCATTTAGGGATCAAAGAGTGAAGAGTAGTGGAAGGGGAAACACAGTCTAGCGAAGCAGCTGCTGGGCTCTTGTGAAATAACGGGAGACTTTAGGGAGAGGAAAGGGAATCGTGGGGTCCGCTTGACTATCACACGTATCCAATGATTATCATTGAAAAATGATAAGAAGAGGGCTGGCAGCGGTTTAGGGTCCGGGGGAACTGTGGCGGGAATATATGTGGTGCTCCCGCCCGTTCTGCTGAGGAAGAAAATGGCCGGTTATATGCATTGGCCAGAATCGGTCCCACATCCAACTTGCTCATCCATTTGTTCATGGGGACTGATCCACATGGGTCAGTCACCTGAACACGTCCGTAAGCGTGGTCGAATTCTGAAGGCCCCCCAAGGTATCTTGTCCAATGTGCCTTGTTCTTTTCCATCTCTTCTAACACATCCTTTCGCACTTGGTACCACCCATTGGCCTTAGTGTCAGCCTTAGAGCCAGCACAGCTGACCTAAAGTCTGTCTTATCTTCTTCTTTAAGTCACAACTGTCTCATATCTTGTTAGAATCAGGTTTTGATGTTGTTTTGAATTCAGATTCAGATTCTTTGTTAAATTTTGACATTAGTGTTCACTGAACACTCTGTAATTGCTCAACTCCTTCATGGAGTAATTAAATAATAATTCTACGCTACAGCTGGCTGGGCAAGTGAAACAAGGCCAGCCAACCACATCTACATGTAAGATTACATAAGCAAACCTTGAAAATTTTCGAAGTTGGTGTATCCCCCATTGCAGGCAGGATACACAACCTCAAGACACCCAGAACCACCAACTCAGATCACCAAGGATTCACCAAGTTACAGCTCACCACTCTAACCAACCAAAGGCCTCTTTCACCCAGTACCTCAACAGTATTGTCAGTCAGTCCCCTTTCAGAACCTTGCTCTTCTGACAGAAGTCCTTCTCTGTCTCCCATCTTTTCCCCATCCTTTTCCCTTTCTTCCTCCTCCATCAAATCAGATCAAATCAAGCTCAATCTATCAGATCAAATCAAGCTTCAATCATCTCAAGAGATCAATCAACTAGCTTCTGTCTTTTTCTGTGGTTTTTCCTTGAAACAAACCACATAGGTTTCCCTCTAAACAACCTTGACTATCTTGCTTGACCATAGTCTAAAAAAACTGGGCTGATTAGACTTGTCTTCTCAGATACCTTCCACGTTTCCATTGTGTGAAGAGGCTGTTGCATTTCTCAAAGTCTCTGGCACAGCTTTCCAACTTTTAAAGTTGTTGATTATCATTAATAAGAGCACTCAGATCATTCAAATCATCAAATCATCAAAAATATTCCCTTCTTTCTTCCCTTTCCCATCTTTCCTCCTTAACAGTTGTTTTCCTTATTCCCTTGAAATACAACTGTTGCCCCCCATCCTTGTGTCCTGTTGTCACTTTAGAGACCCAGGCTCACACTTAGCGTAGGGACCCTCTGGTCTATCTGCTGCCAATGCATGTGCCACACATGCATAACCACAGTTCCCATCACCTGCAGGGTTATAAGTGGAATGCAGGTATTTTAAGATCCATGGTGGAAGCTCCGCCTGACAAGAATGATGAGAAGTCGGTTATCAGTTAGAGTCAGTGCATTCCTCCTTGTCCCTGTCAAGCTTGAGTCACTCACTGCAACATCAGGGTTGGTATTCCCCTGTCTCGTTCGGCCAGCCTTGGGTGCAACCTCAGCATCTACATGCCGGTCCTATGAAACATACAATGGAATCAGACCTTGATAATCTAATTTCAAAGTTATAGTACTTACCTTGGCTGTGGGGGGTGAATGTAGCCTGGCCTCACCCTGCAACTGATCATGAGAGCTTGAGGCTTTTCTTGAGGCTTCTGGAGGTGACAGCAGCTTTTCCTCAACCTACATCTCAATAGATGAGGAGGAATCCACTGGGGGATCAGGTTCTTCATCTGATTCCCCACCTTGTTCGTCAGATTCTGCGACTGATTCCCCATCTGTGGCATCAGATTCTTCTTCCAATGCCCCATGTGGGGCATCAGATTCTTCATCTGATTCCCCATCTGGGGCATCAGAATCTTCATCTGTTACACCATCCATACTACCATACTTGGCCTGCCAAGTTTCCTTGCACTGTGAAGTTACTGAACCGGAAGACCCCCAATACCGTTTCCCAATAGTGAGGCTGCCAACTTGTGGGGGGTGATTTCTCTTGACTGCTTAGTAAGTCCTTCATTATCATTCCATCAGTTATCAGCCTCTTAAAAATACATGCAATAAAGTTGCTTACACATGAGTGTCTCCACACTGGGAAGCTCATCCAGGTCCCCAGAGGAAGAAGCTGAGGAGTCCAATGGAGCCTGCACCCACTTGGACTTTTGCTTACACCCTTTTCCTTTTGATACACCGACCTTCTGTCTGGCTTTCCTTCCCTGCGCCTTTTGGATTTGCGCTTCCACAATTTCCGCATGGGTGTCATTGCGCTTTTGAACTCGCCCACTACCCTTTCTCTTCTTCCACGGCCTTTCCAGTATGTGTTTCACTCGGATAGGATCAGGCTCTGCAAGCGGAACCACGTGCGTGTTTGCATGGACCCTTTGTAATTTTTTCATTGTTGCTTCTAACGCCGAGGGGTGGTGGGAAGCCAAGATCTCCTGCTTAAAATCCTTGAAATTGTTGTCAAATTCGTACACTGGTTGATCAAGAGCCTGCAATGAACATAGAGGAAGATTAGCTGGGAGGGACATGAACAAGCCATACATCAGGAGGACTCACTGGACCGTCAGGGTTATAGGACAGATGCCACTGGACATGGAAATCAGAAGGCTCCACATCTCCCTTCCCCTGGACCAAACATTCAATAGTGTGTGAACACGGAATGCCCAAGCCAGCCTGGAAATTACCTTTGCATTCAAGGCTGGGATCCCCAGGCTTGGATTTCTTCATCTTGATGAACTTGTTGTACTAGGCCAACTTGAGCGCATGACAGGAGATTTTGCAGCTGAGGGACTTGAAGGCATTTGGTAGACCGTTTAATCCCTTCTGTAACTCGTGTGCCGGGTTCGTGTGGGCTGTGTCAAGTTGTCGGTCGACCGCTGCAGAAATTGTAATGAAAAGTGTTGCAAAGTCGCACCTACCCGACGTCAGATAGGTTTTCAGCCAGCTGTGGGCAGATTCACGGGCGTTGATAAACGCACGCCAACGGCGCACGCCAACGCGAGCCGCACGCCAATTTTTTTTGGCGTGCGGGGCCCACACACCATTCTTTTTTGGCGTGTAGGGTCTACACGCCAAAAAAAAAGGGCGTGTGAGACCCACACCCCAAAAATGGCGTGTGGTTCCCACACGCCATTTTTTTTTGGCGTGTGGGCCCCGCACGCCAAATAAAATTGGCGTGTGGGCCCCCTTGCTCACATAATCAAATGGGAGGGACCATTCAATTACGTGAGCGGGGCCCCTCCCGGCTGACGAGGTTATACAACCTCGTCAGCCGGGAGGACTTCCTCCCGGCACGAGGTTGTATAACCTCTGCGGCCGGGAGGACTTCCTCCCGGCCGACGAGGTTATACAACCTCGTCGGCCAGGAGGAAGTCCTCCCGGCCGACGAGGTTGTATAACCTCGTCGGCCAGGAGGACTTCCTCCTGGCTGACGAGGTTGTATAACCTTGTCAGCTGGGAGGAAGTCCTCCCGGCCGACGAGGCTATACAACCTCGTCGGCCAGGAGGAAGTCCTCCTGGCTGACGAGGTTGTATAACCTTGTCAGCCGGGAGGACTTCCTCCTGGCTGACGAGGTTATACAACCTCGTCAGCCAGGAGGAAGTCCTCCTGGCCGACAAGGTTGTATAGCCTTGTCGGCCGGGAGGACTTCCTCCCGGCTGACGAGGTTATACAACCTCGTTGGCCAGGAGGACTTCCTCCTGGCTGACAAGGTTGTATAGCCTCGTCGGCCGGGAGGACTTCCTCCCGGCCGATGAGGTTATACAACCTCGTTGGCCAGGAGGAAGTCCTCCCGGCTGACGAGGTTGTATAACCTCGTCAGCCAGGAGGACTTCCTCCTGGCTGACAAGGTTGTATAGCCTCGTCGGCCGGGAGGACTTCCTCCCGGCTGACGAGGTTATACAACCTCGTCAGCCAGGAGGACGTCCTCCTGACCGACAAGGTTATACAACCTCGTCGGCTGGGAGGACTTCCTCCTGGCCGACGAGGTTGTATAACCTCTTCGGCCGGGAGGAAGTCCTCCCGGCCGACGAGGTTATACAACCTCGTGCCGGGAGGAAGTCCTCCCGGCTGACGAGGTTGTATAACCTCGTCAGCCGGGAGGGGCCCCGCTCACGTAATCAAATGGTCCCTCCCATTCGATTATGTGAGCGAGGGACCCGCACGCCAAACAATTGGCGTGTGGGCCCCGCACGCCAATTGTATGGCGTGCGCTCCCACACGCCAATTTCATTTGGCGTGCGGGGCCCACACGCCAAAAAGAAATGGCGTGTGGGTCTCACACGCCCTTTTTTTTTGGCGTGTAGACCCTACACGCCAAAAAAAAATGGCATGTGGGCCCCGCACGCCAAAAAAAATTGGCGTGCGCCGTTGGCATGCGTTTATCAACGCCCCAGATTCACATCGTGACAAAGTCAGATTTCCTAGATGGGGTGTCATTCCGGCCCATGCATTCATGAACTTCTGTCGCTTGCTCCAGAGGCTCTTGTATAGGTATTCGTAGACGTTAGTTCGAGTGACTGGGTACCGTGTCAGTTGAGCCCACTTTGAGTTGCAGGTGTCCTCATTGGGGGCATGTGCGACCTCATGCCAGAGCCTCATGAATTTGGACCATTCTTTGCCATCGCCAGCAAACGCTTGCTTGCAGTTTGTGACAATGTTCCGATTGATGTGCCACATGCACAAGTTTGCGGTTGCATTCGGAAAGTGCTTTGAGATAGCATTACGCAGTGCCAATTCCCTGTCTGTCACAAAGACCTTTGGCGCGTGGTCAGCTTCCCATATAGATCTATGGGTATCACACAGGCACCGGAGTACAGTCAGTTTCTGATGAGAATAGGTGATTAGTCAAATAGACCACCCACTTCAACTTATCAAGAGCCCATGAGTAGGCCTCATTCTTCTTGTTTTGCATCAAACAAAAACCAATCAAAAAACTGTGATTGGTTGCAGTTTGGCCAACCACATGCAGCAGGGGGTAGTTGTTCAGGTTCGTCTTGTAAATGCAGTCAATGTTGACCACATGGTGGAACCTGCGAGCAAGAAGCAACGATCCTGGGTGCGCAAACCACAAGTAAAGGAGCTTGCCATCTGTGTCGTAAACGTCCTCGTGTGTCCAATTGGATTCGTTGAGGCAACGTAGGAGGTACTCAATTGGGGTTTTGCCAGCCCTATTCTCTGCCCTCAGTGCCTCCTTTGTGTTGTATATCCTCCTGTTGGTTACAAACCTTCCCTCACTGCTAGTAAGGAGTCTAGCAATTTCCTGGGGTTGCATTCCAAGAGACGATAAGCGAGCAACCTCGGTTGGGCCTTCAACAGAGAGCTTCTTGTGGATGACCACATGTTCCAGATCGATTGGACCATGATTGTGCTCAATTGTCTTTTGGCATTGGAGTTCCCATGGTGCATCCTTGAGTTTTACTGAATTCGGTTTGTGGCCGGATATTTTGAAGCAGCACCCCAGTCGCTTATTCCTAGATTGCCGAAACCGGATAGCATCAACTGAGGTTTGGTCTTCCCCGGTAACTGTGCATGCAAAGTCGATGTTCTTGTCCCGCTTGGATGCACAAACTTTCAGAGCATAACCATGCTCGTGGGCCCATGTGGTGACAAAGTGTTTGAGATCAGTCAAAACATGTGGTAAGGAATTTGGGTGGTGCATCCATTGCATCTGGAAACACAAGCAGTTCAGCCAGTCTGCCTAAAGTGGGAGAATTAATACACTAGAAGAACTTACTGCCAACTGAATAATCATAAGATTGTACATCTTCAGATTTCATCAACACTTTATGCGGTTGATTGGCAGTGGGTAACATTGCGGTGGCCAGCGGTGAATGTCCTAAAGGATTGAGCCGGTATTTTACTGGAAGATTGTGTAGGTAAACGATAGTTCTTGGTAAGATGAAAACAAAGTGGAGTAGTATTTCAAGACTCACCTTCAGCCACAGTTTGAGGGACTTGAGGGCTGAAATTTGCTAGGGGAAATACTTGAGGGCTGGGTGATGCAGGTTGATATCCGCCGGGAGATGTAGCCATGGCCCTTGGGTATTTGACTGGGAGATTGAGTAGGTAAACATTAGTTCTTGTTAATATGAAAACAAAGTGGAGAAGTGTTTGAAGACTCACCTTCAGTCACAGTTTGAGGGACTTGAGGGCTGAAATCTGCTCGGGGAAATACTTGAGGGCTGGGTGATGCAGGTTGATATCCGCCGGGAGATGTAGCCATGGCCCTTGGGTATTTGACTGGGAGATTGAGTAGGTAAACATTAGTTCTTGGTAAGATGAAAACAAAGTGGAGAATTATTTGAAGACTCACCTTCAGCCACAGTTTGAGGGACTTGAGGGCTGAAATTTGCTCGGGGGAAAACTTGAGGGCTGGGTGATGCAGGTTGATATCCGCCGGGAGATGTAGCCATGGCCCTTGGGTATTTGACTGGGAGATTGAGTAGGTAAACATTAGTTCTTGGTAAGATGAAAACAAAGTGGAGAAGTATTTCAAGACTCACCTTCAGCCACAGTTTGAGGGACTTGAGGGCTGAAATTTGCTCGGGGAAATACTTGAGGGCTGGGTGATGCAGGTTGATATCCGCCGGGAGATGTAGCCATGGCCCTTGCGTATTTGACTGGGAGATTGAGTAGGTAAACATTAGTTCTTGTTAATATGAAAACAAAGTGAAGAAGTATTTGAAGACTCACCTTCAGCCACAGTTTGAGGCACTTGAGGGCTGAAAGTTCCTCGGGGAAACTGTTGTGGACTTGGTTGTGCAGGCGGCCAAATTTGAGGGCTACATGGCGCAGAGGTGGTTATTTCCCCAAGAGATGGCTGCATATCTTGCATGACAGGTATGGAAGGGACTTGATTTGTCTGCAGCGGTGCAGGCACTGATGGTTGGCCAACAGGGAAATTGTGAGAGGTTGGCGGGCCTTGGAAGTGAGTGGGTCCAAGAGTGAATGGGTTGGCCGGGTGGGAAAATGGTTGGGGTCCCGGCTGCCAGTAGTTTGAGATTTGTGGTGCTTGATGGGGTTGCGGAAACGGATGGGATGGTGGGGCTTGAGTTATATGAGGTGGTGCGTAGAGGGCTGGCTGAGCCAGATAGGATGGTTGGGCTGGATTGAGCTGATAGGTAGAGGCTGGAGGTCAATGGTGATAGTGGGTGAATTGAGGCAATTGTACCTCATATGGGCGGAACACAGGCTGCGCTACTGGGTGGGCTGGGGGGACAGGGTTTGGCTGGATTGCCAGTCTGTAGTTGTTGTCTGTGAAGCTGTAGGTGGCTGGGTGGGCTGGGGGGACAGTAAGGGGCTGGGGGGCTTGGCCATATTGGTTGCTTGGGTAGCCATAGTTAGTTGCTAGGTGGCCTGATTGATTGAGTGAAGCTGCAGGGTGGCCAAGCGCGTGTGAATCTCCATACGCAGAGATTTGATGTTGATACAAGTTGCCAAGTGGGGCGCCAGGGTGATGGTTGGGGATGACCTCATAGAATCCGTATGGGCGTGGAGGCTGATTGCTTGCGGAGTTGTAATCACCGGTGTGAGACATCTTTTGCTGCTGATTTGGTGATTTGTGCGGAATCTGTTAGCATTTGAATGGGAGAGTATGTCAGCACGTGTTACTATATCTACGGTAAAAAATTAAAAATAAAAATAAGAAGAGATGTGTTTGAGATGGGCCCATTGGGCCACTTTTGGGGGGGATGGTGCGCGTCTGGGGCTTATATGGGGCCCTTTGAGCTGCCTGGGGGGTTTGAATGGCCCCTTTGAATGTTTTATTGCCCCTTTGGAGCATCAAAGTGGGCCTGTGGGCCCACTGGAGGTGATGGGCAGAGGCGGGCCCCTTCTTATGGCCATTGGGCCCTGTCTTTGGGCCAGTTGGGTCTTGGAGCCCTGGGCCTGTGGGCTTTTTTTCTCCCACAAAATTAAACCCCAAAAAATCCCTTTTTTTTGGTTTTTTTGGGGTTTTTTTCTAATTTTTTATTTCTCATTTTTTGTTATTTTTTTTTTTTTTTTTTTTTTTTTTTTTTCTAGGATTTTCAGACTCACCGCTTTGGTTTTGATTGAATCGGTGAGCGGGAGCTGTGTTTTTTTTGGTTCTGGTTGAAAAAAACCGGGACCATGAGCGAGCCCCAGTCGGGAATCAGACTCGGGCTTGCTCACGTAATTGAATGGTCCCTGCCATTCGTTTACGTGAGCGAGGGGATGGATATGTATATCCCCATACACATAATACTTGTATGTATTATGTGTATGGGGATATCGCATGCGATATCCCACTGCACGCCAAACAATTGGCGTGCGGGGCCTACACGCCAATTTTATTTGGCGTGCGGGGCCCACACGCCAAAAAAAAATGGCGTGTGGGAACCACACGCCATTTTTGGCGTGCGGGTCTCACACACCCTTTTTTTTTGGCGTGTAGACCCTACACGCCAAAAAAAAATGGCGTGTAGGCCCCGCACGCCAAAAAAAACTGGCGTGCGTCTATCAACGCTGTCAGAATTTCAGCCTGTCTGTCCGCTGTAGGACTCTTGTGGGACACTAAAATATATTTGGTGAAATATCCGCTGAGGGGGAAATAAATTGCAAATAGGTTGAAAGGCTATTACAACTTACGGGTGGTTTGAAAGACCTGCCCCTCTAAATGGTACTATGCAAATAACTAAGAGTCTTGTAATCAATATTTATAAAGATATGGCTGATTCCAAGATAGATCTTACTTTTATATAGTAATCTCTATCAGACCTAGATACCTCAAATCACTATTCACGTAGATCTGTTACAACTTCTAACAATGATGGATAAAGATAATCCAGTGGGATTAATTATGTAAGATATAAATTGTTACTAATAAATGGGTTGTTAATTGAAGGTTGGTAATGATCTCTTCCTTAAGCAATCTCTTGATAAGGCACTTTAATCAATTCTAGAGCTTCTGCTACTACTACTACTTGTTACTGTTAATAAAACTATTTGTTACTGTTACTACTACTACCACTACTATCACGACCACTACCACTACCACTACCACTACCACTAACTAAACTACCACTAAATAAATAACCACTGTGACCAAACCTCTGTAGGCTGATGATTCAAAAGGGAAATGAAAAGGGGGAAAGAGGCCTCCTTATATATTGAAGAGTGAGGGATTTTAGCTCCAGGGGAGCTCCTTGTGAGTGTGCTATGCTGCAGGATTTCGCCCTGGGAGGGAATTAAGCTGCAGGAAACCACCTATACACCTTATCTGCCTGCATATGCTGCACCAAATGATATCCTTTGTTGCTAAGGGATATAATCTGTTGCACAGCCCCTGGATATCTGTACTGCACTGCCTGCCAAACAATGAGGGAATAATGCTGCAGGGACATATCTATACACCTTATCTGCCTGCATATATTGCACAGCATGATATCATGTGTTGATATGAGAACCAAACAACATGACACATCATCCACACGCCTGCATGACCAGCTGTTAACTCCTTCCACCCAGGATATTGGGGGTCAAAGCCTCTCCTCCCACATTGCTCCTTCCTCCCTTCTTCCTCCTCACCTAATTAATTCCTCCCTCCAAATCACGAAATACTGATTCCTCCACCCTTATAATGCCATATACCACCCTTATAAAGGTGGTATACCCTTATAACTAACTGTACCAATACATCCTTCCATCCTTCCTTCCATACCTGGTTGAGACATAATCTCCCACTACTTACCACCTTACCTTCTACCTTCCTGGTTGAGACATGTTCTCCCAATCCCTTCCACCTCTTCATTTCCCTTCCTTTATACCCCATTCCATCCTATGTACCCCTTGTCCTCCATTCCATTCCCCATAACGCCGTGCTGTCTGTAATCTTATTGTCCTACGTAGAAGTGTATCTTACATTTATTATACTATTCCTCCTCTTGTAATGAATGTTGCTTGTGTATATGCTATCCCAATGCTTCCACCATGCGCTTTTGGCATTGTCTCGCAAATGGAGCACCACACCGCTCACAAATATCTTCATCAAAATCATCTTTATTATTAAATCCCAATCACTCTGCAATCAAGCAGTTTTATTTGTTTATCACTCAATATAATTGTTTTATATCACTCTACCAATCAGGTAGTTTTAACTTCATCACTCTGCTGTTGGCAGTTTTATAATCACTCTGGAGTCTTCCCAGTTTTAATCTTCACTCTAGAATCTTTCTAGTTTTATTAACTCATCACTGTGTCTGCTACTAGTCTGAGTAGTGTTCACTTTTATTGTTTTGTTGTATGTAGTCTCCTAGGCCCCCTTTGGATCTTGCCAGGGGGCTCTCTAGTTGTGACTATATAAGTCATCTCTTTCTGTTTGAAATAAAATCATCGAGTCTGAGCCTTAAACTTATTTTTCCTGTCCTCCTCGGTCCTTTCTTAGGCTCCCTCAAGAAAGCCCCTTCATCGCCTCTTTTCCATGAGCTTTAATCTTGACAAACGCCCCCTAGTCAACCTACCAACCCTGTCAACTCCCTTCCTCAAGGCATGGCTCCTGCTTCTGGTCACAACCCTGGTCCCTACAGAAACAATCCCCAACCATCAGAAGATTCAGAAGACTTAGGCATCCCACTTCAGTCCCCCAGAACCCAGTTACACATGAGAAACCTACACAGGCCACCACCCCAGGATTCAGCAAGATTCAACTCACATTTCTTTGAAAGGGAAGCTTCCATGCCAGTGTACCAGGACCCAACCTCCAGGGGAATCAAGATCAACCCAATGGACAAAGAGCTCTTCTTTGATGGTGGTAATATGCCAATGGAGAAGTTCATCAGGAGATTTGAGGCTGCAGGAAGACATGATGGTGCTAACTCAAAAGAACTGGCTGATCAAATTACTTCATTTATTAAGGGTATGGATCTAAAAGATGAAGTAGAGGAGATGTCAGGACATGAAGAACTGGATTGGGAAAAGTTAAAGAAACAGTTGCTTAACAGGTTTGGATCCTCTCAGCCTTTGGTCAGATACACCAGACAGGACCTAAGGAATCTAGTCAGCACCACTGCCCATAATGGAGGAATCAATACCCTGGAGGACTTCAAGACATTCAGAACCAAATTTGAAACCATTTCCCACTATCTAGTACGGATGAATTACAGTACTGACCTGGAAGAATTCAGAGATTTGTTGCTAGAAGCCCTCAGCCAGGAACTGGAACTTGCTGTGACAGATGAACTTCTCAGGGACAACCAGATGCTTTCAACCAAGGATGGAGGTGATATTTTACCAAACACTGAAATTCTTCTCACCTACATACATAAGAAGGTCAAATCAGCAGCTGTCATCAACAGGAGGAGACTTTACAGGACGGAAACCCCAAAGACAAAGGACTCACCTGTCACCACCACCAAGCCTTTCATGCCTACTAGACCTTTCAGACCTACTGGATCAGCCCAATTGGAACATACCATGGACACCCTTACCAAACAACTTGCAGCATTCACAACTGGCAAATCTCTTCCTCCCCACATGGACAACACCACCCTAGCATACAGGCCCCTCAAATGTTTCTACTGCTTCCAGGATACCCATGGGACCAACAGATGTATCAGATTATCCCAGGACATCAGCTCAGGACAGGTAATCAAGGATGGAAAGGACTACAAACTTCCAAATCAAACCTTAATTCCATGGGACACCAGGAGGCCAATCTTAAGTGTGGTGGAGCAATTTGCCAAGGAATCAGTCAAACTTTCAACTTCTTTTGGACAACTGGAGGAATATGACAACCCTCAACTTACTGTGTATGATTCAGACATGGGAAAAAGGACCAGATCTTCAGAGGCCCAGGAGGAACCAGCTCTGCCAGACAAGAGGACCAGGAAGGAGAAGACCACTCTCATGGATATGGACTCCCAGGATTTGCTCAACATGACCAGGACTCCCTTTTCTTCAACATCCCCTGCCCTTGCTTCAAAAGTCAGATTTCAACAACCATCAGAACAGCCAGATCCCAGTAACCCTTCCAAAGACAAACCTGCCAGAAAGACTTACCTGGAAAAGACCCTAGCCAAAGAATACCCTGGAGTAGATGATGAGGTTGCCAACAGAATCCTAGGCCAACAAACCATCCAGCTCACTATTGGAGAAACTTTTGCTCTTTCCCCATCACTATCAGAAGCAGTAAAAAGAAAGATCACTAACAGAAGAGTCCCAGTGGAAGAAGTTAAATCAGCAAGCTTTGGAGACTTGGACCAGGAAAAAGAAGAACCCCAGGAACCTGCCATTCACTATTCTTGCCCCCTTGGATATATAAACCTCAGCATCAATGGACAACAGCATCAAGCCCTTCTGGATACTGGATCAATGATCAACATTATACCTGAATCCCTGGCCCACAAACTTGGACTTCAGATCACAGCCAAACCAATGAAACTCAAGGGAATTGGAGGCCACTTTACAGAAATGCCTGGAATTGCTGAAGATGTTACAGTCACAATTTGGAAGGTATCCAGGACTGTCCATTTCTGGGTAGCTAGAGGATCTGTTCAGCTCATCATTGGAAAACCCTTCTTGATGGATGTGTCAGCAACCATCAACTACCATGGAGACAGAGGGGAATCACTGTAAATCAAAAACACTTCTGGACAAACTTACCTGGTTCCAATCATCCTTCCCAGCCACCAGAAATGGGAAACTTCTCTTCCTGCAAACTCAGCTGTTTTTTGGATTCTTCTAGTCCAATGCCAGGCTTCCAACTTCTCTCCTTTACAGATGGGATCCTGGGAAATAAACCAAAAGAAAAAAAATCAGCCTAAGTCATTCATTCAGCATAAAAATAAATCCAAAATAAATAAATAAATAAATAAAAACCCAAAAAAAAAAAGCTTACAAGCAAAATACAAATAAACAACTAGAATAAAATAGATATAAAAATAAAAAAAATAAAAAAAAAAACAGTTTCTTGTTTTTTTTTATTATTTTTTTAAAAAAAAAAAAAAAAAAAAAAAAAAATGAAAAAACTCACTAAAATAAAACATTTATATCCTTTTTATATACATGCCATATCTTTTTTTCCTCTCATTTTTCTTGTCTCATCAGATTTTTTTACGACTTATGTCAACGAAAGGCTTGTTCAGATGTGGCAAGGCGGCTACAGTATCAAGCAACCGCGTTACGGAGAGCAACCTGTTTGGGGATCAATAAGGATAAGTTTAGGCTCATACTCGGGTTCGTGGACGAAAACGACGGGATGGATACCTTTGATCAATTGGTGTAGGCGGTATTTTCGGTTGGAACGATTGAAGTACTGGACGCGGCCAGTACAGCAGCAAGCAGCGACAAGACCAATGTCAGATAGGTGGATAGCTAAAAGATGGGAAGGGATTTTGGTTAAAATATTAATAAAAATGTCAAGAAAGGGTATTGTCGAAGCCTTATAAAACCATCAATCCATTCAACGCCGGTGTACGATCCGGAAACGCTTTCTTTTGGTCTTTGCTACTATTAAAAATCATCAAAACCCATTCGATGCCGGTGAACAACCCGGGAAATACGTTCTATGACTCTTCTCCTCGGCCTACAACTTTCAACGCCGGTGGAGGGAAAGGTACTAGGCCACGCTTGACTATAACATGTATCCAGTGATTCCCGTTAATTAGTGCAAGGTAGATTGGGCTGGCTGGTTTGGGGTTGGGTGCAACCATTGAAGGGAGAAACGTCATGCAGCCAGCTGCTTGGTTGTTTTTGAAGAACACCACTGGCCTATTGTATGTGTCAGCCACCAAGATATTACATGTATTATGTAACATGTAATACTTGAAAACTGCAAACTTGAATAATTATTATTATTCTTTATTTTTATTATTTTTTATAGTCTGAACAAAACGGAATTGAGACCTTATCATTTTATCAAATGGTACAATAGTCTAACAGTTAGAGACTGGCTCAGTAATAACTGTTATTGACATAAGGACCTGAGATAAGCCACACTCATGACCACATTGAATAAAAATCATTTTTTTAAATTATATCTATTTTTTACTAAAATTAAGTTATAATTTAATTAATGAAAATCTTTGGAAAATTAATTTTCAAACATGCAATAGATGGATAAAGAACCATTTATTGGCATAGTTTTCTTCTTGAAAATCCTGGAAGCTCCAAGATTAACCCATAGTAATTTATAATATAAAATTACACATAAATAAAGGTAAATCTTTATGTAAAGTATATTAATTATGCAGTAATGAATTATAAGTTAATTCCCACATGTTTAACTCTCCAGAGCAAGCGCTTTCCCAAGCTCCAACCCCAAAGGAAGTTACATGTACATGTGATTAAGAATTATTTAGTTTAATTAAGAAAAATAAACATTAAATTAAATTAATTAATGTGAAATAAACATGGCATCATTTTAATTAAAAATGACACCATGCTTCCCTTCTTACCACAAACAGGCTGATCAGAATCACCTTTCAATATTGCCCCAATCCCCACTGTCAATTAAATTGCAGAGGAATCAATACAAATATTTTAGTGTTTAAGGAGGAGGTTTCTTCACCAAATTGAAGATATCCTCCCCCCATCAATTTTAACACACACTAGATAACTTATTATAAGCTACAAAGGCGCTCACCTTCTCCTGTAAGTAAGGAGGACTGGCCTTTATTTATATACTATCTAAATTAGTTAAAATTCTTCAAAACAAATCCCCCCCAATTAATTAAATACCTTTAATTAATTGGAAGAACCGTGTTCAAATCTGGTTAGCCCTTCAGAGGATTTATTCCCATAACTGAAGTTTTGGCAGCAGGGTAATAACCTGTTTTTATTTGATACTTAGTGTTATTATAACACTTAAGTCATTATTCTTATTGGCAAATCAGTTCATTACACTTTATAAGTGTAATATTTTTCTTTTAGTCCTTACTGTACACGCCACAACAAGTGGATTAGAGTACAGAAAGCTGACAGTATGCATTAGCCAGAATAGGACCACCATCAAGCCTGCCCATCCACTTGGAAGTGGGCACTGGTCCCTTGGGATTCTCCACGTGAATGCTGTTGTAGATCTTCTTGAACATATCTGGTCCACCTAGCTTCCTCGTCCAAAGTGCCCTGTTGATGTGCAGCTTGTGTAACATGTCCACTCGCACTTGATACCACCCATTGTCTCTAGCATACGGGCCCTCGGGTTTTTCAGCAGCCAATGCATGTGCCACACAAGAATACCCACAGTTGCCATTGCCTTTGGGGTTATAAGTTGATTGGACATACTTAATGACCCAAGGAGGTAACTCCTCAACCTGGGGGAGATGAGGGCAAATTCAGCATAAGCACAAGAGAGTAAGTAAATTGCTTTGCTCTCATCAGTAATCATCATGAATTCAAACTATGTTCACTTACTGATTTATCAGACAGAACCTCTTTGGAGGCTTGAGCCAGTGTCCCTAAGGTGGGACCACTTTTGACAACCATATTTTCATCCTGAATTCAACCAGAAAAGCCAATCAGTTATAATGTTGACTCATTGAATGGGCTCATCCTAACCCTTGAATTTACCTCCAAAGTGGGTGGCCTGGGGGGGCCATTGGCCTGAAAATCACCTTCCGTATGTGACATAGGAATAGCATCCTGATTTGGAAAAATACAACAGAACAATTAGGCCAATAACTATTAGGAGAATCTTGTTGGTTTGATTAAAGGGGCTTACCAGGGAATTTGACATTGAAGTCCCGGCAAGAGGAATATCAATCAGATTGTCCTCTGCAAATTCACATGCATCTCCTTCAGACCCAAAGGGATCTCCATCACTGCCATCAGATTGATCATTGGATGAGTCTGATACTCCACTAGATGACCCAGAATGACTGCCTTCTGCGGAGCTCCCTTTTGCCAAAGACATCTGACTCAATGCAGATGATACTGAGGGCTTTTCTTCCATACGGCGTTGGGACTTGGGCCGGTTGGAAGTGGGGGGACTTGCTTTCCGCTTATGTGACGTGCAGCCTGGTTGGTAGTCTTTGTTGGCTGCATACGTAGATGGTAGCTGAGACTTTGGAGGTCGGCCTCGGCGCTTGGCCACACACGGTGGGCTCTCATTGTCTTCTTCAGAAGATTCATTGTCTTCTTCAAAAGATGTTGCGGGATTGGGAGCCTTTCTTGGTTGGCCTTGCGGTTTTGGGGCGGTCAGTCTGGCCAAGGTGGGCAGCTCATCAGGATCTTCCATTGATGAAGAGCTATTTTCTTGTGACTCTTCCAACCTTCTCCGCCCCGCTCAATTCTGACTGGTCCTTGCGCGCTGTTTCCCTTTGGCTGTCTGTGCCTTTTCAATCTGAGACTCCACGATTTCCGCCTGAGTAGGATCTCGGGTTTGCACACCGCGGCTTCCATTCTTCTTCTTCCAAGGTTGATTTGGTTTGGTTGTTTGTCTGATGGGGTCTGGCTCAATCAGTGGGACCACATGTGTGTTTGCAACCACTCAACGGAAATTCTTCATCAGTGCCGGCAAAGCTGTGGAGGGGTGAGATTCCAAGATCTCCTGCTTTAGCGCCTCAAAATCATCGTCAAAGTTATACGGCTCCTCATCAAAGTTCTGTAATTTAATCGAGGTCAAACAGGATTAGCCAATGGGTTATGGAGGAGGGGGCAGATTTATACACTGACTGGTCCATCTGGGTTGTAACACAATTGCCACTGGGGATGAAAGTCCGCTGGTTCCACATCACCCTTCTCTTCAAGCAACTTTTCAATCAAGTGTGCACATGGGACCCCCATTCCCGCATTGAAGTTCCCCGTACACTGCCTGACCGGATCATCACGTTTGGCCTTCTTCATTTTCAAGTACTTATTGTACTCTCCAATAGCCAATTTGAGGGCATGGGTTGAGATCTTGGTGTGAAGCGGCTTGAAAACATTTGGGAGTCCGGATAGCCCTTTGATTTTTTCATGGCCAATCATGACCTGTGCTTTGTCCAGTTGCCGGTCCACAGCTGATGAAATGGTTAGGAAAAGGGTAGCAAAGTCAATCTTGCCAGATGTCACGTATGTTTTGAGCCAGCTATGAGCTGATTCACCTCTAGATGACGTCAGATTCCCCAAGTGCGGGGTTTTCCCAGCCCATGCAGACATGAATTGTTTGCGAAAGGGCAGAACATGGTTCTGAAGGTATTCCAGAACATTTGCTCGTTCCCTGAGGTCCACCTGAAGCTTTCCCCAAGCTGTGTCAAATGAGGGTTTGTCTGGAGCGTATGTAACCTCATGCCATAGCTTCATGAAATTTGTCCATTCATCTGCCTTGGATGCAAAAGCCTGTTTGCAGTTGGTGACAATGTTCCAATCGATGTGCCAGGCGCATAGGTTTGAGGTTGCATTTGGGAAGTGCTCTGCAATTGCCTTTCGGAGAGCCACCTCTTTGTCCGTCACAAAGACCTTTGGAGAGCTCTCTGGTTCCCATACCAACCTGCAAGAATTGATAGGTGTATGTAGAATTACCATCAGATTATCAATCTCATACTAAAAAAGACAATCACCACACTCACTTCAACTTATTCAGAGCCCAAGAGTATGCTGCATTTTTCTCATTCCTCATGAGACAAAATCCAATTGAGAAGGCATTGTTTGTGCAGGTCTGGCCAACAACATGCAGTAAGGGGTACTTGCAGAGGTTGGTCTTGTACGTGCAGTCAATATTAACCACATGATGGAACTTGCAAGCGAGTAACATTGATCCAGGGTGCGCAAACCATAGGTAGAGGAGCTTTCCGTCATCATCGTAAACTTCATCGTGAACCCAGTTGGAGCCTTTGAGGCATCGTAGAAGATGGTTGATGGGGGTGTCTCCAGCCCTCCGCTCTATCTTCTGCGCTGCTTTCGTGTTGTAAATTGCCCTGTTTGTGACAAACCGTCCCTCAGTTGTACTCAGCTGCCGGGCAATTGCCTGTGGTTGCAAACCAAGAGAGGCCAGTCGAGCCACCTCTGCTTGGCCCTCTGCCCCAAGTGTCTTGTGGATGGCCTCGTAGTTGTGCTGGATGACATTGTGGTTGTGAGGGACAGTCTTGCTGCATAGATCCCAATAGTTGTTTTCACGGTTCTTGGCACATGAACAGTGGCCCGAAATCTTGAAGGCGCATCCAACTCGCTTATTACGTGATTCACGAGCCCAACAGGAGTACACGGTGGTAGTGTCTTCTCCAGCCAGTTAGCAGGCAAGGTAAATGTTCTTCCCCGCCTTGGATTTTGAGACCGCCAGCCAATAACCATGCTCAGTGGCCCATGTGGACACAAATTTCTTCAGATTGTCAACACAGGTGAACAGGTATTCAGGTGGAGGGTCCATCGGCTCTACAAAATTAATTCCCATGAGCATCCATTGGAAACAGTATGATAAATCAATGAGGCACTGACCTCCCACAGAATAGTCAAACAATCTGACATCCTCACTGGTAAGTAGGGCTTTGGGCAAAGCATTTCCATACGGGAGATTTGGGGGCATCAACAAGTCGTTGGTGTGGTGCGCAGATGGACTGGGATCTGTACAATAAAACATTGGTAAGAACACCGCAAAGGACTTTTCTGAGTGAAAGCTACCGTCACCTTGGGGATTTTCCTCAGTCATTGGAGAGGGAACAGACATTTCCAGGGGGATTGGGGAGGGAACAGACATTTCCTGGGCGGTTGTTGCAGGAGCCAGGAATGCAGACGGTACCACAGATGTTGTAGAGTTGGAACCACCTGATTCATCAATAAACAGTCAGCTCCCAATAAAGCAACTTTACCAGAGAAACTAAGACCCACCTTGAGCTTGATCCTCATTGGTTTGGGTGGGAAAAGAGGGAGCAGGCAGGTCATTTGCAGAAGGCAGGAAATCAGGGGGAAAAGCTGATGATTTACAGTTTGTCAGCTCTCAATACATATACATTACAAGAGAAAGTTAGACCTACCTTGAGCAGTATTGTCAGTCATTTGAGGGACAACCAAGGAAGCCAGTGGATCAATTGATGTAGGTAGTTGCGCGGATGGGGCAGGCGGACTTAAAGAGTCAAGCAGAGAATTGATTTCAACAGCGGATTGGATAGTGTTGTTGTCCCAGTAGTATGTGGGCTGGTTGACGGACGGGTTGCTGGGTATTGATGCAGACGGGTTGCTGGGTATTGATGGTGGGTGTTGGATTGGTTGGGGGGCATTCCAGTTGTTGGAGTACATTTCCTGCTGTAATGTATAGGAGGTTGGTTGATTGGGTTGGTGGGTGGGAGGAATGTTTGACGTCTGGTGCAGGGTGATTGCTGGATTGGTGTAGTTTGGAAAGTTAGGATTGAGTTTGCCAGTGACTGGAATGTGATGAAAGGCTGTACTGTTGCTATAGGAGGCAGTTTGGGATGATTGGTGGGGGATATGTTGTTGTATGGACCAAATGATGGTATTTGGTGCCCCATATGGGGTGCAGGTTTGCCATGATTTTGAATTGGAAAGGCCATTGAGTTTGTTGGACATGCGGGGTGGCCATGGTTGGTGAAGCTGGGGTGTTGGCGTGTAGGATTATGTGTGATTAGGGGTATTGAGGATGCAACAGCATTGTGTAGGTAATTGGGGAAGCTGGGGAATTGATCAGACATTTGAGGAGGGATGGTGGAGTTGGATGGGGCATGGAACCAAGGGGGTTGCCCAAATGGGACTGGTGGTTGCGGCTGATGGAGGCAGGAGGAAGGAATGTGTGAGCCAGTTATTTAAGTAGAAGCATTGGGAAGTGTTTACATACATGCTGTGCCAAGTGAGACTGGGTGACACTAGGCTGACCACTGGCATGCATTATTGCATTAGGGTGTTGGGGGTGCGGCTGATTGTGGACGCCATATGGGTTGGGAGATACGTGGTAGTAGGAGGGGTTTTGGCCTGGCTGAGACATTTTCTGCTGTAAATAACGGCCAGCGTGAGTAATTTTGGATGATATTTACTTTGATAGACATACACTTACACTGCTGGAGGGTAATAAAAGTTGATGCGAAGAATACTTGCTGATATCTGTGCGTTCAGAGGAACAAGAAGAAATAATCAGCTGGCATGAAAATAATAATAATGAAGATGTGGAGAGATTAATTGGATCTGAGTGGAAGAACATCAAGTGCTGGTGTGCCCGTCCAGGGCTTGAACAAGGGGAATGGGGCCCTAAAATGTCAACCTTGGGCGGCTGGGAACGGCCAAAAGGGGCCTAGGGGCCACTTTTCAAGGATTGACAGCTGGAATGAGGCTCCCTACAGTTGGCTCCTTTTGGCCAGTCATAGTGGGCCCTGTTGGCCACTTGACTAGGCCCTTTGGGGCTTTTCCCACTGTCAATACAGGGCCTAATGGGCCCTGATTAAATTGTTGGTTTTTTTTATCATTATCTTTTTTTTTCTTGTTTTATTTATTTTATTTTATTTTTATTTTTATTTTATTTTATTTTTATTTTTATTTTATTTTTATTTTATTTTTATTTTATTTTATTTTATTTTTATTTTATTTTATTTTTATTTTATTTTTATTTTATTTTTATTTTATTTTATTTGTATTTTTATTTTTATTTTTATTTTTATTTTTATTTTTATTTTTATTTTGTGTTTATATGATTTTTATGTTTATTTTTTTTTTTTTATTTTTTTATTTTTTTATTTTTTTATTTTTTTATTTTTTTATTTTTTTATTTTTATTTTTATTTTTTATTTTGTTTAATCTTGCGGGGGCACGGGGGGCACGGGGGCACGGGGGCACGGGGGGGCTCACGGGGGCTCAGGGGAAAAAATGAAGAAAAAAACCCACTTAGGGGTTGGTTTGTCTGGTTGTTCGATGTTGGGTTGGTTGGCTGGCTTGCTTGGATCGGGTTGGGTGGGTCGGCTCAGCTCGGCTTGGCTGGTGTGGAGGAGGGGGGGTTGGCTGTAGTGAGGTAGTGGTTGTGGTTGAAATCCGCTGGGGGGGAGGGGGGGAGGGGGCGGGGGATGCTTATGTCATGCGTACATTGTTTTGTATGCATGACATCAGCATGTATACAGGAAGGGGCACGCCCCTGCCTATATACATAGGTCGGCGGTCCGCCGATCTATGTGTATAGGCAGGGGCACGCCCCTGCCTATACACATGAAAAGGGTGTGCGACCCGCATGCCCTGTTCCAACGGTGGGCCGCTACGCTATTTGACCGCTAACTGTTAGCGTAGCGGGGTTTATTTTTCCCAGAAAATCTGTAGCGTTAGCTGAAATTACACTCCGCTACACTAACAGTTAGCGTAGCGACAAATTTTTCAAGCCATTTTTTTGTAGCGTTAGCTGAGAAAATTCACCGCTACGCTATCAAGTAGCGTAATTTTTCTGGCGCTAACAGATTTTGAAGTTCTCAGTAGCGTAGCGGCATCATCGCTACGCTACGCTAAATGTTAGCTGTTAGCTGATACTTTTCCTGCTAAATGTTAGCTGTTAGCTGAAGCTTTTCCCATTACACTATGCTCAAATAGCAGATTTGTTTTGCCCGCTAACTGTTGGTTTCACCAATTAACATGGCTGCTGAATAAAAAGCTGTTGTTATGGCTTCAACAGGTAAAATCCTGCTGCATTACAGATCTTAGAAGAGACATCCAACTTCTTTCTTGTCTTTGAATTTAAAACGTAAAAAAAAAGGAAAAAAAAAGGAAAAAAAAAAAAAAAAATGAAAGAAAAAAAAAAAAAATGATCATAGAAATTAAAATAAGCTTTTTTGATTGCTGTGCTTGCTTGAGTAAAGCAGTTACAACAGCATTTTGACTTATTCACTTGTGCAAGTACATATTTTTCATTGTTTTACTTGGACAAGTACAGGATCCTAATTGAGCAGAGTGACCAGCTTTGACCTCAGACAGGGGAATATATCACTCCTGCTATATTAAAAGTAACTGCAAAATACCTAATTGGTGTCACCCGCATCACAACTCCTCATTTATGATGAGGGTGAAACCGATTAGGTAAGGATTGTGAATTGATTGAAATTTATAGGAGCTCTCCGAACTCGCTGGGGCACCTGACTGACCCCCCTTTGAGTTCGGCAACTGATTAAATAACATGGGTTTGAAGAAATGGTAGCGATGTTGGGTTAAGCCTTGTACAAACTCAGAAAACTCTCAGGGGCACCTAACTGACCCCCCTTTAAATTTTCTTGATTGGTGTTAACCTCATCACTACTCTTATAGTATAGCAGGAGTGATAAATTCACCTGTCTTAGGTCAAAGCTGGTCCACTTTGCTCAATTAGGATTTTTTTTTTTTCCTTTCCTTTTTTTTTTTTTTTTTCCTTTTTTTCCCTTTTTTTTTTAATTTTTTTTTTTCCTTTTTTTTTCCTTTTTTTTTTCCTTTTTTTTTCCTTTTTTTTGTGTATTGTTATAAACAAACAGCAGTTAGTGTAGCGCTAAACTCACTAGTGCGCAATGTCTAATCAAATCCGCACTTAAAAAAAAAAACCCCACAGTTAGCTCACCACACAAGGGTACTCCGCTAACAGTTAGCATAGCTGAGAAGAGTGCTACGCTAACAGTTAGTGTAGCTGAAAAGAGCGCTACACTAACAGTTAGCGTAGCTGAAAGGAGCGCTACGCTAACATGTAGCGTAGCTGAAAAGAGCGCTACGCTAACAGTTAGCGTAGCGTTTGTTCCAGCTAACACCGCTACAAATCAGCTAACAGGTAATTCCTGTAGCGTTAACTTTTTTTTTTTGAAGTCGCTAACGCTACGCTACCGCTATTTTTTTTTTTGACAAAATTTTTGTAGCGTTAGCTGAAAAAAAAAACCGCTAACAGTAACTTTGTGTTAGCGTAGCAACAAAAGCTAACATTACGCTACGCTACAGCTATTGTTAGCGTAGCGGGCCCACCGTTGGCTGTTCTGAACAGGGCGTGGGCGTGCGCCCATTGGCGTGTAAATATCAATGCCCATCTACTCAATCTCATCAATCTCAAGGACTCTATTATCTCTAGCACAGGTACTACATTGGAAAGCAATAAAAATTTGGCAAAATGTATTTTGTTTGCTATAATAAGCTTGGCCATTCAAGCCAATGTTATCACCGCTGTAAATGAAGAAGATGCCTGACTCATTGTTGTTTCTTTAGTTTTTGTTTCCTTCTTATTGGGATAAAAACAGTTAAATAAATATTTCTCAATTGGAAAAATTAAAATATAGACAACTTAAAAATAATAGAGAAAACATTATCAATATTTTGAAGGGTTGGTAGCAGAGTTAATGAGAAAAGTAAAAAGTAAAAAGGATACCTTAAAATAACACCACAGTTAACCTTCAATAATATTTATTTAAACCAAGGGACTGTTGCTTTTTTGATAAATTTTTGAGATCAAGAGAAAGTATTGAGGCCTAGGAATTTGAGGTGGAAGTTGAGTTGTTGTAGTTTGATGTTGATTTAAGTTGGTTATGATGTTTGCTTTTTCTTTTTGTTTCTTTTCCCTTGTTCAATTCATGAAAAAAGTGTTTCACAAGCAGCTCAAAGCTTCAAATTCAAAGAGAGAGCAAGGTCAAGGAAGGAGGAAGAGGGAAGAAGTAGTAGAATGTTTGGAACCCAATACACAGACCTGCAGGGCATAGGGCTGAAAATCCAAATTTCGGATTTTTGGATTTTCAGCCTGCCGGAACCGCAAGCTTTCCTATGTTGGCTGTAAGCCCCCTGAGCAGGCAAGCTCTCCTGACATAGCGGTATCTTGTGCAACATGTTTTTTGTCTTGCTTATTGCGAACTAGCGGCAAACTTGGCTGATTTATCTCATCGAAATGGCCATCAAAAAAGTGCCTCAGCATGTTTAATGAGAAGATGAGTATGATTTGACAGAGAAACTGAACTGCATGTACAACTTGAAACTAGATGACTATTCACTTGCTGATGCATCTCGAATAATGTTACACGTAGAAAAAGGGGATAGAGAAAGATGATGAAGTCTCATACTTTCCGAAAAAAAGATACAGCGAGAATTTTTCTTGTATGATGCTGTGCTGGGTAGGAAAAGAAATCTAAATAATCAGGAATGAAATAATACCCCCAAGGGGTTGCCCACCCTTTGACTAAGGGCAGTATGTATGTACTTGGGAAATTCTGTAGAGAGCTTTTCCAGTATAAGATAAGAGTTGGTCCGAAAAATTAGTGATGTAACATTGGTTTGGTCTAGTTTAATTAAGTCCCTCTGAGGTCGTAGGGGTAATACCATCCCGTCCTCTGGCAACCCATTGGATAAAACTGCCGAGGGGGTCAAGATAGAGTTTTGGCACACTCGAGTTCGTGTCGTTGAAGATAGCCGGCATAAGTATAATGCCTTTTACAATACCTGCATTCGAGAGTCAGAGCCCCTTAAATGATAGAAAGGGGAAGCTTGAGTTAGCACGGTATGGAAACTTCTTCTTGTCTGCAGTGCACAGAGTCACTCACCTAGTCTATGTGTACACATCATTGACCTATGCTTCAAGTAGCTCGCTTTGCTTTTGCACTTCCGATTACCTATAACCAATTGGAGTTTCCAGAACGCAAATTATGTCGACAATTAGTTAATTTCAAAGCAACAACTTGAAAATTTGGACCCAATTACAGTCACGACACCTGGAAGATGGCAAAACGGTTCAGTAATTTTGGTCTTGGAAATAGAAGGGCAGGGGGGAAATGGTCGTGAATATTTACCTGTATAGCTCTCCCTCCTCGGTGTTGCCTACTCCAAAAGAATTGGCATTCGATGAGCTTTCGGCGAGACTAGGGTTGGGAGCGGTAGCTAGTTATGCCATAATTTTTTCAGTACAAACGCAGTGCGGGTTAATCGGGAAAACTTCGACTGATAATCTTGTAAACTCACAACTTCCAGATTGGAGAGGGTTTGACAAAAATCTTCCCCCCACATGGTTAGGCTCCTCGATTCTAGTGGAACCACCTCCATAGATAGGGTACATATTTGGAGGTGTTGCGGTTATGAAGGATGATTGTCCATGTGCGCCCGAATGACCCAAAATTGGTTGTAATGTCTGTTGTGAGTGGGAAATACTGGAACGGCGATAATGGCTTTCACTCGTTTGGGAGGCTAAGGTAACGGTGTGGATCGGTGGAATGTCAAAACTCGTCATGTATCTATACCCTTTTTCTCTTTGACTCAGACTGACGTTGATTTCTAGAACTATGAACACTATCTGGTAGTCTACCTCCGACAGGACCTACTGCATGAGAGGGCGCCACGTAGGCGAAGCCGGTCGATATGTCGTCGGACCTGGCGAAAAATTGACGTAGCATTTTCTCTGTTGTTGGACTAGGTGCCTTCCCTGACTTGTGTTGATGAAGAGAAGGACACGTGCTGAAGCGTGATTGATTTTGCTTCTTGTTAAAATCAACATCGGGTGGTAACTGGATTGGTGGAAGTCGCAGAGGTCGGGTAGATTCAGATAGACCTGTATGGCCACATCCATAGATGATATTCGAAGTTGAGGATGGAGGCAAAGAATGAAAGATTGGTGTCAGAGCTGGCCTCTTCCATCCAGGATGCAAATAGCGGAACTGAGATGGGAGATTAGTATGATGCTCACGTCTGTTAAAAACCGGCATTAGTCTGCCCCCATCTTGGCTAGTGCTAGGAGTGGAGCTTTCTTGGTTTCGTCCGGAATGACCTTCAGGGGACGTTTAGAAAACATTTTGTCAAATCTCACAGTTGGTTAACAATTGTAAAAATATCACTCGCCAGAATGGTTGTCCTCCGGCTGTCTGTGATCAGAGTGCGTGTTTACATTATGGTCAAAACTCATGACGAATATTTAAATGTTAGAGGATGATGATCTACAGAATGAAGATATGCAACGCGGGGTTCCTCAGTGGGCAAGTGGAAGATTGTGGAGTGATTATCAAGTTATCAGCTGGAAGAGAACGAAAGACCATAACCACTCCAGGAAGTGATTGTCTTTTATCGTCTTTTCTCGTCTGCCACAACGGGTTCTTCCACGATGCGCATCTAAACATACATAATATATCTTCTATGAAAGTGTGACAGAAGCGGTGAGACCTGTGTTTCAAATCGTCGAGCGGTGAACTGCAGCAAGGCGCACCCACTAAGGAGGGATTGTGTGAAGGGTTATGACAGCTACGGATACATATGACACAATTCACCAAGCGGAGTCTGCGCGAGCGTGTACCGATGACCGAAGCTGGATATCGCACAACATCTTTTTAAGGACTTCATGGGACAGCCCTACCGTGTCCTCTTTGGCCCATGGAGCTTGTACTTATATGGCTTTAACCCTAGACCTCGGGTTTGGAATAACTTTGATTTATCCGCGATCTGCATGATGCTCAGGTTCACGGCGTTCACTTGTGGGGATCAAAACATGATTTAAGTCAATTTTCAAAACTTCATTTCAGGAATGACGTACATGCATAAATAAATAATATATTTAAATATTTATGTACATATTATATGTGTTCTTTAGGGTTACACTCGGGGTACATTGCCGGCTGACGTATAAGGAGTCCCCCTAAAAAATGAAGACACCATGTTTACCTTGCCTTGAACAATCTACATAAATATTTATTTATTTATTTATCTTGCCTGCATGAAAGCCAAGTGCCTATACATATTCCACTTCATTGCGCAATGTATACAGCTTTTAGAAAGTCAAAAATAAAGGTTTGTCTATTCGTAAGTATCGGCAAGGAGATACCGGCATATATAAGTCACGTTTTGCCATCGATAGGCACTTTCTATCATCAATCTATCCACACGATGCTGTCGTTACGACATTAGATCACTGCGTTGCGCGCATTCGGAATAAATATGGTTTTCAATTCGAATTGCTCCCTGAGGATGCCGCTCGCTACCCTTGATAGATATTGTCGACTACATACAGCCGCACAAGCGAAAAAAACAACCATTACTGTTGTGCATCTTAATGTATCTGCAACACAATTAAAACACAACAATCGGATACCAAAAGGCTACGACGCTGCGTCTCGTGATCTGCATCGTGGGCGGCATACAGGGACATGCTCTGACGGCGTTTATGTAAATAAATATGTGCGGACTGCTGAGCGCTGATCATCATCAATTCGGGATGGGCAAGGACAGGTATGTAGAGATTATAATATGGTAAATACTGGAAAATAGATATGGACATACATACTACCGGCGTTAAGTTTTCAGATGTGAAACATTTTTAGTTGACAAGTGTCGGAGTTGGCAGGTACAGAGCCCACATATTTTGAGGCCTTCCGACTCAGGAGTATATGTATTTATGTACATATTTACATACCATGATATGCACTCAGTTCTTGTTCTCCTGAGGAGGAAGCATTAACTTCCGATCCGAACGTCCAAGGCGAAACTTGCACCAAGGATAACGAAGTGAAATGATATACATTACTGCATCTGTACCCTCACTCTCCCGCCATCGACCATATTGTATCCCGCAGGAATTGGTGAGCGCCACATTTTGTCTTTCGGAATCACCAGGCGGCGGGACCGCAGGCTCTGGGAGATCGACAGCATGCATCATGAGCAAATCGTGAGTTCAGGCAGTGTATTTCATTTACGTTAGGCAATCTGATGTTCCTACTTCTGGTAGCAGTTTCTCACGGGCTGTTCATTCTTGTTTTCGTTGAATTCTCTTATTCTACTGGAGGCAGGGTGATGGTTACTTTTTGTGATGTGATTTCATTCGTGTCAGATGAGGCAAGTCCAATCGAACTCGTCTTGCAGAGAGTTCGAATGAGGTTAATGATCTACGGAAATGAATATTGGGTTGATCTTTGACGGGCTGGAAATATCGCTAGCTGTGTTCCGATGGATCAAGGAGCACATTTGATGTGTGGAGCGAAAAGTTCTTGATTGTTTGTGCATTCGCATATGGTTATGAAGAAAGCTCTCAGGCGCTCGGGGAGCTTGTGGAAAAGAGAAATATTCAAGCTTTTCATGCTGGGTCAGGACAGGAGGGCACATCTGCACGTCTTGACTGATTTGGCGAGTCATCTTCCGAAATAATAAACATACTGAGAAGTAAAAATTTACATCTTGAAGTCTATATACGGGCCTCCCGCTTACTCGAGGACTAGTTCATTCTGCATCAACAGCAGCAGAGGAACACGCGTCGTTGAACCGCACGTCCTTTGAGGGATTTGTCAAATCAGTATGCAGAAGGGTGCCGCCAGACATTCTCAAGTACAACGACCGGTGCATTGCAAACACAAAAGGAAGGTTTGCCATCGAGCTCATTTTGAAGTGGCATATCCCAGAAAGCTCATGATCAAAAGACCTTCTCAAAAGCATCGATGATCGCCGAGCAGCGTTTTACTGCGTTCTCGGCCAATATGACTGCACGTCATAGAGGCATATAAATACATCAACCCTCCCCGCCGGTTAGGCCACTCCCTCTAGCCCTGCTTTCAACCACCTATCACCTCATCCACCTCAGTCAACTTCAAAGGACCTCTTCTCCTTTCTCCAACAAGACCAAACAAGACCAAAAAAATATCAACATGCCCCCATCTACCTTCGCATTGGCTTTACTAATCTTCTTTCCCTGTGTACAGCCCCACGCCATCAACCCCAGCGTAGTGCCCACCACCCTCCTGCATCACGAACGGAGAGGAATTGATAAAAGCACCCTACTCGAAAATGGGAAAGCGGCACAGAAGCTGAACGCTCAATTTTCCCATATGAATCCCAATTCGACCTGCCAGACAGGCGATATGGCATGCATCGCCGGTGGTTTCTACCAGTGCGTGGGCGGAAAATTCGTGGGAGGACCTTGTGCCGGTGGCTTGAAATGCTTTGCAATGCGTGAGTTCTTCACCGCTTATTTTTCTCCGCCTCAAGAAAAGATTAGGAATGATCCTTGGTTAATTTCTCTTCTTCTTCCCACTTGAAGCTCTCCTGTTGAAGAAAGGAACGACCTTGGGATGTGGTAAGTCTATCAAATTCTTCCTACCCCTCCAAGTACATTGTGAAATTAATCTTGCATGCTACTAATTCTAGACACCAAAGCTGATGCCATGACCCGGATCAGCAACACTGGTGCCACTGGCGGTTTAAGAGGAACCAGTGCACCAGACACCCTATCTGCCCACAACTCCACTAAACCCTCCCCTGCACCAATTAGCAAGGTTGTCAAAGAAGCCAAAACCAGCTCAATCGACCCCTCATCTCCAGGATCTACTAATTCAGCCTCAAAGTCAGAATCAGAATCAGAGAAGCTGGACGACTCTGAGGATTCTAATGAAGACACAGGCGCAGGTAAAAAAGCAGATATGAGCTCTACTGGCGCAAAGTCTTCAATCCCCCCCGCCAAGTCTAGCCCTAAGAATTCAAACTCGACTACCTCGGCGAATAAGCCTAAGCAAGGTAAGATTTCAGTCTGTCTGCAGTAAAGCCATACTTATCCGAAGATATTAACCCACTTTTTCTCATCTTCAATCTCTATCTTAAAACTCCGCCCGCAGTCACTGAACTCATTGATTTGGACGAGATGAATATCACTGGTCCTTGAAACAGTCATTATTAATGATAACACTCTTCCAGGCCCGATTTCGCGATTTTTGATCGTATAAGGTGTTGAAAAAAGCCAAACCCAATTCTCCTTTCTCCTTGTTTAGTTATTATCAAGAAAACCCATTGAATAAATTAAAAGTTAACGACAAAGAGTCTCTTTGTATCTCCATCTTGAACCAAATAATCCTTTGCGTAACCTCTTGCTCCTCAATTTTACTAGAGAAATAAAAAATGAATTCTCAAACAACCAAATTGTGCGCACTAAAAGATCTTGAAAATATTTCTGATTATCAAAAAGGAACTGCAACTGAAGAAAGAAATTATGATCTGGACAAAAGAGAGATGTGTAACAAAATAGAGAAAAAGGAAATAACCAACGGTGCTGTATAAGAAAGGAGACTGATAATTGAATGACAATAAGATAGACAGATAGCCCAGAAACTGAGAAACCACGGAGCTAGTTAGAGGTCAATATTTTGAGACAAGGGAGTGTTGAGATGATATCCATACCAGGAAATTTGCGGCTTGAAGTAATTACTTCAGGTGGGGAATTGATTAATTGGATTGGGAGTTGATGGGTATTGAGGTTGTTAGGATTATAAGGAGATTAGGATAAGCAGGAAAGGAATAGGAGATTGGGGTTATTGATTGGGGTTGAGTGGATGATCATGCGGAAGAGCGTAGTCACATAGAAAGGAAGCAGAACACAGGAAGGGATTGTATTGAGAGCAAGTTGGTGACATGTTGCATGCCACAATCTGAAGAGCCGGAATTTTAACACGCACTAGTACCCAAGGGGCCAAATAAAATGGTCAGCCTGGTTATGTGGAAAAACTTATGATCATAAGATCATCCTTGCCAGATGTGTTTCACAATTCAAGGTCATGATGGGAAAAATCTCTTGCAAATTATACCTCCAGCTCCTATAGGATGAATTAAGTATCAGACAAACTATTTGGAAAGTGGGAATAATCAGGCCAAGTAACTACAGCATATTGAGAAGAAGTGTAAAGTGACACATGGCCCATACAATTCTTGGTTGGGTAAATGAAATAAAAAATACCTCTCTAATTCTTTCTCTGTTAGAGCATCCACAGTTGTTTCAATAAATTTTTGACAACTGTGGAGCTCTTAGTGAGCTTGAAAGTTAATTTTTTGAGAGTTTCCCCACTCGCGGCTTGATAACCTGGCTCTATTTCTGAGACACCAAGCCGGTTCCACACTTGTGCTCCCCTGTTGCTTGAGTTGATAACTCAAGTTGCAAGAGGAGCACTACATGGGGTGGCATTTTACAATATGAGTGGGGATTTCAGCCACAGAGTACACATCACAGTACCTGAAATGAACCAAATAACTGCTAATATTAACATTATAAATACTCTTAAAGTATTACTAATATTATTCTTATTAATTATTATTATCATTACTAATTATTATCTATTATTATTATAGTTATTGCTATCATTACATTAAAGTGATGACTTACAACTATTAAATTACTTTCATTAAAATAATCAATACACATTATTTATTATACATTCATTGATTATCTCATGAACAATTCAGGTTACTCTATGAACTCTTGTTATAAAAGACACGTAACTTGTTTTTCCCTCCTTTGACGTGAAATATCTTGAGTAACAGATGTCATTCTTTTCTTCTGATTACCCCCAGATTCCTTATCCCTGGAATATTTAACATACAAGATATATACTTGAATATCTTATGAATAAAAGAATATATTAATATTATAATAAATACTACTAATAAGATGTGTCAATAACAAATGACACAATTATAAGCTAAAATCTTTGTTAATATTAATAACTGATCAATCAATATATATACTATGATGTTATCCAATAAAACTAAGTACTATAGATCAATGATGTGTCCCATAACACTGCCTTAGTAGAAATCACATCATGCACACTAAAAGATCCTAAAATGGATAATCCTAGTGATTTGACAGTTATTGAGCACTATTGAGCACACAAGTGGGGTGTTGTCTTGATAAAGTTAGCTTATTGAGGCGGCTGATCAACACGACTGTGGATGCTCTTAGATGTTTGAGACTTCTGTGGATCACTACAAATGGTTGGCTGCTACGCTAAACCATCTGCAGCTGCTGCTTGCCGGAAAACCACACCCTCCTCTGTTAGCAGGTAGCCCCAAACAGGCTGCTACACTAGCACCTCCACAGTTGTTTCAGTACCTTTTCCCCACATGTGAGCTCTTTGGCTACCCTACCAAGCTTCTACACAGTTGTGACTTGGTGTGGAGATTCTGAAACTGCCAAAACAAGCCACCCCACATTTGGGGACTTACCAACTTGGCTTGGTAAAACACAAACACCCCTCCAATGAGGGGGTTTCATATTGAGTATACAAAAATACATGATTGCAGTTTTTTTATTGAGGGATTGGTCAGATGCAGGGTTCTTGGAGTTGGGGCTTGAGAGCTTGGATAAAAGTTACCCTACCAAGCTCCTTAGAGGTCCCTGACTCTATATAAAGACCTCTACAGAGAATCCTGACAAATCTCTAGTTAGATAGGCCTAAAGAGGCCACAAGTTTTCCGCATGGGGGATCCATCTCTGTAATTTTGTTTTACCAAGCCACTTTACAGAGATATATGTGGATTCTCTAAGCTAACAGGTGCTAACAGTGCTATCTGCTGCAGGAGTGGTTCAATGGTGCAGTGGGAACAAGTAGCACCCCTAGAGTCAATATTGGACCTCTCTTTTTTCTGTGTTCCCTTTATAAGTGGTATTTTAGAATCACTGACTGCTAAAATAAAGCCCTGTCAGTGTTAGTGTAGCACACTTCACTAAAATACCAACTACTGGTAGTTGAGGGGCCCACATTTTATTTACTACTTCTTCAAATAGAATTCAATCCTATTCTGCTCCTGTCTTGGTATTCAGAAGGTAAAACTTTTCTTCTGGGTGATATTATCAAGGATCAAATTAATATTTGATAAATTTATGTAAAAAGAAAGAAAGATAAAAACCTGCAAGTTTGATATTGAATTGGGAAGAAATTTTTCCTGGTTAAAGGTGAATCAGGTTGGGACTTGCTCTTTGGGGTTTGAAGGTAGAATTGCAGGAGATGGAAATCTATAATTGTCTTCCAGTAAACCTCTGCACTGGAAAAAGAGCTGATAAGCTAAACAAAACATTGAAGTTGGAACCCAGTTTATATCAGCATATGTTTTTCTAAATCTTTTACAAGTTAATTAGATCTTGAAGGTTAGATGTGGAAGAAAGTTTTGGCCTATGTGATGATTTTCCTCTAGCTAAATGTGGTGCAAAACTCAAGATACACAATGATACATCAGGGTTTTTTTTCTTATCACAGATTCAAGAAAGGGGGGGGGGGCCACAGAAAGATTTTTTTTAACTTAGAATTAACAAACAATTCCAGGAGTCCAGGGACTTTTGGACTTTTGCCTTATAATGTGGGGACTTTTAATTTATAAATACTAAAATAATTACCACAAAAGAGGCTAGTATAAGGGGATTTGTTTAAAACAAGTAGTTTTTGTAAATTTATGGAAATAGCTGGGAAATTCTTTCTTGGGTGAAAGGGCTCCTTACATACCTCTTGGGTGCACAGGAGTTCTCACTCTTGCTGAGAAGGGCCAATATTTGGGTGATGAAGTTTGATTGGCCAACTTTTAGTTGTGTTTCAGCTGAATCTGGCTGAATTGTGGTTGAGTAACCACAATTCAGAAGGATTTCAACAAACTGGAATCTACTCCACTTATTTTGCCATGTACAGTAATGAATTAAAAGTCTTACACTTTGAAAAATTTAATATAAAGATATAACTTGTATCCAATATTACTTGGGTGTTTGTTTAGAACACTAAGTACAAAAATAAACAGGTTACTACCCTGCTGCCAGACTTCTGTTATGGGAAATAATTTAATTGGGGGGAATTTGAAGAATTTTAACTATTAAAGATAGTTATAAGTAAAAAAGGCCAGTCCTCCTAACTTACAGGAGAAGGTGAGCGCCTTGGTAGCTTACAATAATTTATCTAAAGTATAGTTAAAATTCATGGGGAGGATATCTTCAATTTGGTGAAGAAACCTCCTCTTTAAATAATAATTATTTTGGAGTAATCCCTCTGTCAATTCATTTGGCAATGGGGATTGGGGGAAAATTGGCAAACAAATATGATCAACCTGTTCGTGGTCAGAGGTGGAAACTAGTTTAATTTTTAATGAAAATGATGCTATATTTATTTCACATTAATTAAAATAGTTTGATATTTATTTCACTCCAATTAAACTAAAATAATTATTTCAACTATTAATTACATTTATATAGAAATTCCTTTGGGGTTTATGCTTGAAAATTGCTTGCCCTGGAGAGCCAATCAGGTGGAAATGAATTAATGAGTCTTTATTCCATATTAAATATGGTTTACTTAAAGATTTACATTGATTTATGTGTAATTCTATACTATAAATCACTATGTGTTAAGCTTGGATTTCCCAGGATTTTCAAGAAGAAGGCTATGCCAGTATATGGTTCTTTATCCATTTATTGTGTGTTTGAAAATTAATTTTCCAAGGATTTTCATTAATTACATTTTACTTATATTCAGAAAAAATCAGGTGTTACTCATGTGATCATGAGTGTGGCTTCAACTCAGAGCCTTCTGTTCAAGGTAGTTATTGCTAAACTGTTTTTTAACTGCTAGACAAGAGGCCAGATTATGGAAATGAACAAGTCTAATTTCTGTTCTGTCCAGAGTATCAAATGAATAAATAAAATAAAGAATAATTAAAGTCATTCAAGCTTGCATTTTCAAGTATTACATAGTAATAATTACATGTGATATCTTGGTGGCTGAAAAAGGATGTGAGTTTTTCAGTGTTTCATCAGAAACCTTTTTGGTAACTGGTGCTTGAGAAGTTCTCTGTGAAACACACCAGTTTTGTTTTCTGTGTATTTATATCAGGACTTACAGAAGATCAGTTTTTCATAAGCTCTAAGGTTCTAGTGGCATAATAATTATTTGATGTAAGATTACGTACACATCTCTTTCAGACTTGTTCTCTCATACCCATCACTGCCAGAAACGCTGGCCAAACTGCCTGCAGTTGACATGTAGCATAAGCTTCCATTGTATCTCCACCTGTTTGAGCAAGTTGATGTGCAATGTGCATTGGATCTTGGTGGAGTCACTCTTGAAAGTTAGCTGTAAAACCACCAGCTTCCTTAGAGTTTCCAGATGTCAACTGCATGCAGTTGGGCAAGTATTACTGAGGTGCATTACTCTTCATGCCTACCACCAGCATGGCTCAATTAAGCCAGCTTAGTGATCAACAATCACCAGAACAAGATTTTGATGTCATAAATAATCCATATCCCAACAACAAATGATTTTTTTTATCAGGATCAAGTGTAGTATAATAGGTCTTTGAAAGCACCAATAACAAATCTTTGAAAGCACCAATAAAAAAAGTAGGGGATCTCACATTTTTGTTTAATCCTCAAAGGACTGCCAAGCCATGTCACCACATTTTTCACACCACAGCAGCCTGTTTCAAGCCTACCTGATGTTAGGCTCCCAGATATACCCTCTCTGGCTGCCCCCCCCCCCCCCCCCCCCCCCCCCCCCCCCCAACTCTGTGTGGCCACTGGCCAGTCCATCTTGGCCCATCTAGTTGAAGTCTAGTTCTAATTTTCCATTCCACAATCTGCCACAATCTGGCTATCCTCTGGTCTACGCATTCTCCTCTTCCACTTTTCATTTCCGAGCACATATTTTTAACCTGCTCAACTAACATCCTGGTCTGAATATTCATCTGCCCCCTTATGCTGCAGAAATTGTGGCACCTCAAAAAAGTGGCCCAAGCCCCACTCTTTCCACTCCATCAACCAAGTTTCATAATCCAGACCACAAGCTTGTTTTACTTGAATTTGTGCTAATACTTTTGGGCTGTTCTCACATTTTTATTACAGTCCCAGCATTGCTGGTTACGATATACCAGCTAAACAAGGAGGTACATACCATGACACACAAAAACACCAATCTCAGTTTAACTGGGATGACGTCTGACCAGGCAATCAATGTTGATAAGCAGACAGTGCACAAATGACAAGGAATTCTTTTCCAGAAATTAAATAAAAGATGATAAAAAAATCAAAATGATATTGTCTATTTTGTATGAATGAATAACAATAGAGCATAGTCAGGAATCCACCAGACATAGAAAAAAAGAAAGAAAAAACACATAAAAAAAGACGATGGTAATGTACTATATGTTCGTGCTTTTGAGGAATACCAGGTTCATTGCTAAATGGACGAAAGAGTGGAAAGAGAGGCTACAATAACAACAAAATATAAGGGTTTCTTTTGTCTAACCAGCATAAAATTATCAAAACCCAAGAGACGAACAAAAAAAAAAGAACGAGAAAGCAGTGCATGTTAGCAATAGACAAATGAAAGCGAAGGAAAGGAGGAGGGGGGTTTAATGAAAACATGTATCGGGTATCGAGATTTTTTATCTCCTTGTTTCTATGACGAAAATGTTCAGAAAAGACACTGTGACATCGTGTGGTGTATAAAATGAAGTGCATGAGATAGATAGACAGGAAGAAGAATAGAGACGGGGATAATAAACGTCGGATAGGGTGTAGCAGGTAGCGATGTAAAGCCGAAGCAAAAGAGTGATGTACACGCAAAACAGAGAACAGCATCATGAATACATGCACATGCTGTTTGAAGTGAGAAAAATTAGGAGAGGAGTAATGAAGCATAATAATACATCACACAAAAACTGGAAAGTGGTGGGGGAAGGAGAGGAAGAAGGAAGAGAAGGATCAGATTTCGAATCTCAAAGGACTACTAATGTATTCAAACTCGTTGTTCTGAGAGGTAGGAGGAAGTTTAGTAAGAATAAGTTTCATAGAGCGTTGTTTGAGAGGAGATTTGATTTTCAGCTGGCGCATCATTTCGAGTTCGAGGGTCAGTTGCAAAAGATGAAGAGGATTAGAGACGACTCTTCGAGTAATTTTGACCGAATTTTTGCGATCATGACTGCTATTGATTCCGCGTTGTTGTTGTTTCTGTTGCTGATTACGAGAGAGTCGTTTCCTGCTCTGGGGGCGCTTGGCAGACTTCTCGTCTCGCCCCGTCACCGGCTCGGACTCGCTCCTCTCATCCTCGCCATCCATACCGCCTCGGCGCTCACTACCTACCCGGCCCATTGATGTCGAATCACCATTGCTGACCCCACTCCGTCGTGAGTGTTGCTCTGCACGCATCCTTCGAGGTATCTTTCTTTCCGTCTGTGTTCGCAATTTGTGTGGCTTCTTGTTCGAGTCAGGCGAGAAGGTTTCTAATTGAACCATCATTGAAGACCTAATATAACCAGATGAGAATCAACCAGACACGCCTTTTCAGTAGCAGTTCTATCTCTGACAAAAGAGAAGTCACATCATGAGGAACAAAAACAACTTACCATTCCATTTCAGGATCGACAATAAAGCTCCCATTGAGCGAGTTTTGAGGCTGGATATTATCTAATGTCCAAGACTTGACGAGCCGGGATATCTGAGCTTTCTCGTCTTCGCCAGCGAGTTCAACAGATGAGTCCTCATCAACGACGCCAGACGGAAGCACATTTTCATCTTCACCCGGTTCTTCTTCACCAACCCCATCTTCACCAGTCTTGGATCCTCCCCATTGGCCATTGTTGTTCATCCGAACACTAAGATTTCCCCACTGGATGTTTGGCAGTTTCCGGCTGAGTCTTCTCAGCGATTTGGTCAATAAGCTTTCCGAAGACCTCGGCGCGGATTCTTCGCCACGTCGCTTTTTCTTACGCGTCGGCTGGGAGGTGGATTCGATACTGTGTGGGTCCGTCTGCCCCGTGGCTGTTTCAGTCGTTGTGGAGGAAGTGATGTGGTCGAGCGCTGACAAATGAGCTGACAATAAAGGGTCTGTTTCGTTCTGGTCGAGGGGTGTAGGAATTAGCAAGTTAAGGTTTGGTGTTGAAAATGACGGACGGGAGCCAGTGGATATACTCGAGCTAGGATGAGAAGCATCTTGGGGATTATGCGTTTGTTCCCGGAGGTTGTCGTCCGACAAGGGAATTTCGCATGAAGGGAGGGATGAACAAGCGCAATGGCCACTGAGGGGACTGCCAAGGATAGGTAAGGATGCACTGGGCGTGAAGATCGGCCATGATTCAGCCTCGATGATATGCGCACGTCGGTGGGGTGGGAGGTCGGACCACCAGGTACTCAGCGGGTGAGAGGAGTCCGGACTGGAAGAGCAAATGCTGGGCTGGCGACTGATTTGGTCTCGTTCATCATTGAACAGGACCTCCTGAGTGTGGCTCACTGCACTCTCCTCATCGAAATCATCGAAGAGAGGAGAGCGGTAGGAGAGACTGAGAAGGACTGATGATTCGGAGGAGGTGCGGGAGAGAGGAAAGCGGCAGGTCTGGCAGTTCGATGGAGATGAACCATGGGTGGGGGACGAAGGTGGAGTGAGAGACTTGTCGTGGACGCGAAGTTGACTCTGGCTAGAAAGAGGAGATGATGAAGGTTCTGATCCCAGTTGGGGGGAGCCAGCCAAAGAGAGAGGAGAGCAAATCGACCTCGGGGAAGATTGGGCTCTGGGAAGAGAGGGTAGCAAGTCTGCTGGTATGATTGACTGGGACGAAAGTGTATTCACAAGCGAAGTCATGTGAGCACTTGACGGTGTGGTAATTAATCTGGCTGGGCTAGGAGACGTTGGGTACTTGAAGTTGAGATCGAGGGATGGGTTCGGGGGGATAGGGGAATCGCCGGACGACTTTAGGATATTGACCATGAGAAGAGTCTTAAGATTATCAGTCTTGGGTGCGATAGCCCGAGGACTTGAGTCTGTAGGAGTGTCGGCCATGATTGAGGAAGGAAGAGAACGGTTGTGAATTTGAATTAAGTCTGGTCCAGAGTTCACGCGGCAATCCTCTTGATGTTCTTGATTGGGTTGGTTAGCTAGGTTGAATATGGACAGGCGAGAGAGTGATTTGAAGTGGCTGAGCCTAAAGGCTGACGAGAATGATGATGATGATAGGGATGATGACGATGGGGGCGAAGACGATGGTGAAGCAGATTGAGGAGCAGCTTGGCGATGCGGCGGGATGTTGACGCCCCAAGGGCTACTGTAAGCTTGACGAAGTGAGACCAGTTGAGGGGTTCTTACGGGTGTCAAGGTACGCTCCCTGGAGTTTTTCTTAGCAAGTGGCTGAGTGGTTGGAGGATGATCTTCTGGGTTGAAGAGGTATCCTGGCTTCTGTCTGAGGTCGTTGACGGTTGCCATATGATGTAAGCGGGAATCAGGGAGTCTATTTCTTTGATTTCGATTGTTAACGCTTTCGGATTAAAGAATGGATGGTATTTGCTATCGGAGGGAACAGGGGGTGTTGTTTTGTTCGATATGATGCCTGATGATGATTTATCAAGCTTTATGACTAAGTTTGTGTGTATTACGTGTTATACTGGTGGTGGTAGATTTTCTTGTCTCTTCTTTCCTTTGTTTGTTCCTGAAATGGAGACAATTCTATCAGGTCACTGCTTTGATCCTTTACCCATGTAAGGTATGCACATAGAGAAAAGATCGGTCTAGAGTTAGCTGACGCATGTATCGAGATGGGTTACATACAGTCATGATAATGGAAGGTGATTAAGGGTGCATACATACATGTGCGTAGAGGCCCAGAAAGAACTCGGTGTTCCTGTTGGCGACGGTATCCATCTGCGTTCAGACCAACAGTGCAACGATCAGTATCAATTGATGATGGTACATTAGGGCTTGGCAAGGATAACCATTAAGCCAAGTTCCCCATGCGAGGAGCCATTAACGAAAAGAAAAGCGAGTTGAGACAAAACTCACACATTCGTGTTGAATCTCATCTGGTCCGACTCCAATGACGCTGGGTCGATGCGGCCACCTTACATGTGTCGATGAGAGCCCAGATGGTTTAATTCAGCTCAGACTCTTCGCTCTGGCCTTGAGTATGAAGGAGCAAAACCATTGACCATATGGTTTGTACTTACGATTTTCCAATTCGGATTCGGATGTCCCTCCGATCCGAGGGCGATGGTTGTGACAGCAATGTTTCTAATGTATTTAAATATGTACGTCAAACTATCCAGTCACCGACCCCGTTATGTTGAGCGACGGAGATCGAATTGAAGGACCGAGGCACAGACAAGGTCTCAAGGTGACGGAAATCAGGCCTAAGAGCGATCGCCAGCGATCAAAGAAAGTCCGTTTGTTTATGTAATAGATAAGAGACTGTGGTACATACCGTGTTGCTACTGGTAAGTTGAGCTAGTCAGTACTGCAGAGTAGGCTGATGGAAAAGAAGGAGGGTACCACTGATCAGGAATCGGATGTATGAACTTGTTGCCGTTTGTGTATCCTGTCTTATCGGTTGATGTGTAAGCTGGTCACGAGCTGGAAGAGATAGTGTTGAATATTCCGTGGACTTCAGCCTTCATCTCTGCCATGTACATGTATGCATGTCCCTTTTTGACTCAACCCGGCCGTTCTTGGCAAACCAGCGGAGTTCAAAACACCCCTTGCTGCTACATATCTTTGTACAACAAAGGTCTGGGATAACTGAAGTCGACCATTACTTTACCAGCTGCTACATAATTAGGTAGCATAAAAAATATGTCAGGTTGGCTGAGTTCAAGATAGAAACTTCATGGTTGTCACTCTGAACTGAGCTCAATCGACCCATCCAACACAAACAACTCCTTTCCGCAGCACCTTCGAAGTGTATCCTACAAGGGACCATAAAATATATGTATTATTGCCCAATGCCAAGTGGAGCTTGTTCACCCTCAGTCACCGGGTTATACATCCTCCTCCCCCCTTCTAATCGCAATCAATCCGATGCCCGGAGTCACCAGTGTATCACGATCGATCGGCCAGCACATTGATATAATAGATAGAGTTTAACACAGCTTGCTCAGCTCCGAACTCTCAATTTACAAAAATTTAAGCTACAAAGTCCAAACATCCAACATTAACATCTGAATACACATTTACTTGCACGCAGCAGTGGTCTAGTGAAAATCCCTGAAGATCCAGTTACAGCCTTGCTGCTTATAGTATCAAGCCTCCGTAGCGGACTGACGAAAGGGCGGGGTGGCTCGCCGGGGTCCTGGGTGGGATAAACTCATACCGTCATCTGCTTGACAAAGTGGCGGCTGGGCAGTTCACGTTCCAGCCAAACCCAGAAAAAAAAATTTAACACCATGTTTGCTCATGTATACTTTCACTAAAGTTTATGTATGGCATATTTTTTTAAAGGGAAGCTTCCCACCAAATCTAATTTATAAAATGATCCGCGAAATAAGCGAAAAAATTCTAAAAAAGTTTGTCTTCTTATTTCGCAAATCAGCAGTACATGAGTTGCCCTAATGAAAGAGCGCAACCTAAAGCTACTCTGCAACAAAACTTTGATTTCGAGCGTTGTAGATAATCTATTCTTTCAAGTTTAGATCGAGATTTACTGAGTTAGGAACTTTCGAGATCCCGCTTCTATTCATATCTTATTCTTTTTTTAAACAATCTCTGGACATGTATACTATTTCCCTTGTCTTCCATAACTATTCTAGACTCTCCAAGGTGGATTATAGAAAATTCCACAGTAGTTATTGTAAGATATAAATAATTGTTTGTAGTCATTTCCTCATGGAAACATCTTTGCCTCACAAGCTATCAATTTGCATCGTTCAACAAAAATAATTAAACCTGAAATTCCTCCTCATGACATCAAGCTCCAAACCATGAGCAAAAAACCTGAAAATCCTCTCTGGTCCAGAAATTCTGTTGAGATTTATCTCTAGTTCTCCCAGGTATGTATTTCTTTTTCTTCCTATCACTTTCTCTTCATCATTCTCTCTCTCTCATCAATTATTGAAATGAATCATCCTTCCAAACATACTCATGCTGTCTATCCCAGACAATTCATCTCAAAAAATTCTGCTAGCAAGTTTATGGTTTTTTGGTATCCCATATACCTAGGGTTAATATAAACCTTCAAATATCCTGGGGAGTAACAAGATCTTCTAGAGCACCATCAGTTTTAATAACATTATCAATTACGGTGATGAAAGTTAAATTTGTATGTAAATTTCATAATTTCATAATTCCAAAAACCTTATATGCAGCATTTTTTGTATTTCTGAAGTTATACTGTAATTTGATCACTTCTGTAATCCCCCCCCCCCCCTTGCATGAAGCGGCTTGATAATTTAACAGCCACACCAGCCCAAAAGAATGCTTTTTCCCACATGCTGGTCCAACAGAGCGTGTTTGGGCCACATCCCATCAAGTATTTGTTTAAATTACAGTCCGGGGGTTTCTGTTTTCAACTCACTTCTGTGAAAAACTAGGTACAGATAAGTGATATTAGAATAGAAACTGCAACCTAAACCTAGAAATCTGGATGTGTATATGTAGTGTCATATTTATCATTAATTATGTTTATTTCTCTTCTTCCAAATTCTCTTGGTTCCACCTCATATCTAAAGCTCAATTCTCCACCCACATCCTGTGTGTTGACTCTTGGTTTGCACTTAGTCTATTGGTTGTGAGGGAATTTGAGAATTTATTGCTGAAAAGCTAAAACCAGAATGAGATGTCACAGGATTAGACAAGAGAGAATATGAGAAATATAGGAAAATACAAGAGAAGAGAGTTTATGAGATTTAACACAGTGTTTTGTAAGTAAATGAGATAGAAAACCAATACTATGAGTGATGGGAGAGAATACACTGGAAACTGTTGATGAAATGAGATAAATGAATGATTTGAAGGAGAAATTATCAAAAGCTGGTACAGAATGTGGCTCTGTTTTTCTCACCAATTTGAAAAATTTAGCTGTGATTTATTGATAGTTAGGAGTTTGAGTGAAGTTGAAGATTTTAGATGACAAGGAATTTGAGCAAGGTTGAGTAAAGTATGGTCTGGAATTGAGTAAGGTTGAGGGTGATAGGAGCTATGAGAGAAAGGAGATGATTGAGGAGGGATAGAATAGATAATGGCAGTAGTTGAGCAAGTTCAAAGAGAGGATTGGTGAGTAGTGTGAGGGTGATAGTCAAGCAAGGTCAAAGAGAGTATTGGTGAGAAAAATAGAAGTGTAGGAATATCTGAAGAGAGAGAAAATGATGGAATGGTTTAGATGTGGGTTAAAGGTGTGATAGATTTCATATTTGATGTAACGGCTCTGAAAACTCAACAGGCTGTTTACTAACTCTTATGGTTGGAAAACCAAAATCTCTTCACTTAGTTGTTGGAATTTTGTGACACTACTGTGAAATCAGACAGCTAATCACTTCTGGAGCTCATCTTCCCTGTCGTCTAAAAATCACTTCTCCTCCATCAAGATACTCAAAGTCAGTCATCAAGATCAAGATCAAGACTCTCCTCAAGATCAATAGTCTCAATCATCAAGAACTGATAAGCTTTAACAGTGGATAGCCTTCTGTAGCTTCCAACTTGGTGAGAAATGCAACCATCACATTTCATCTAACTCTCATTCACTCATAATCAGTTCACTAATACATTTTTCATTCACTCTTAGTGTCAGCCTGGGTGTGGAACTAACCGTGGTTATTGGTTGTAACTAAGGTAGGTTGATGATTAAAAGTGGTTTGGGTAAAGTTTAAGTCCTGTAAAAAAGGTACTTCCTCAATCAGTAATCTTGTCTGAGAGGCTTGCTCTAATTGCTCTAATTAGGCGCATCCAAATCAATACAAAGTATTAATAGGCATCCAAGGAGGTACTCACTTGGGTTCGTGGTTTCTACCTTATTGAAGGTAGGTTGTGGCCAATTCTTGAGGTAATAACAGTATTAAACTATAGATTATCCAGAATTGGGGGATTGTTGGAGAATGGGGAACTAAGCAAGGTAAATAACTCTAAGGTATGTACTGTGCTGGTGTGTTCTAAATATTCTCTGAGGGATAAACAACTGTTTACAGTCTGTTTATATATTGTAAGAGCTCCTCAAGGGGGAACTGTGAGCGCTTCCATGACCTGGGAGGTACTGTGGAACTTCAGGGGCAAGACAGATCCTTTTGGGAGGATCTGTTAATGTTTATGATGTGATTTCTACTAAGGCTGTGTTATGGGACACATCTTTGATCAGTAGTCCTTAGTGGGATTGGATCACATCATGACATTTGTATTAATTGATCTGTTATTAATATTAATAAAGTTATTAACTTATAATGATGTCATTTATTATTGGTACATCTTATAAGTATTAATTATTATAATATTAATAAGTTCTTTTATTAATAAGATATTAAATTATATATCTTATGCGTGAAATATTCCAATGTTAAGGAATGTGGGCGTAATCAGAGGGGAAAGAGGGATATCTGTTACTCTGGATATTTCACGTGACAGGGGGCAAAGGCCTACAAGTTATGTATCTTGTATAACAGGAATACATATCTTAACCAGAATTATTCATGAGTTTATTAATGAATATATTATTAAAGTATTTATATTAATTAATGTAATTAATGTACTTTAATAATATTAATATTAAAGTAATAATAATGAAGGTATAATAATAATAATAATAACTACAGAATAGTAATTATTATTAAGGATAATAATAATTAATATTACTTGGAGTTATTTAAAATAAATAATGATAATAAATAGTAATAATAATTAATAAGAATAGTAATTATTATTAGAGATAATAATAATTAATAATCTTTGCAGTTACGTGGTACATGTCAGGTACTGTGATATGTACTCAGTGGCTGAAACTTCCTCCCTCTAAAAAAGGGTTGACTAAAAAAATTTTTAATGATTTCTTTTGTCAACTCTGTATTGTCTCAGAATTCTTTCAGAATCAGGGATCTGATCAGCTGTAAGCCATTCATCCTCTTTGGATCCACTATATCTGACTAAGTACTGTTTGACATCTTCATTATTCTTTCTAATTTTTCTATGTTGTATAACTTTCTTCACTTTAATGAGTTGGTCTTTCTCCACTGGAGGTATCACAACTCTAATGTTATCTTTCCTTAGTGGAAATTTATCATCATTATTAGGAATAAATGGTTTGATTAGACTAACTGGGAATGTGGGGTGTTTCCTTTCTAATTCTCCAGTTAATATAACTTCTACAGCATTTGCTCCATGTAAAGCTTTAATTGTATAAGGTCCAACATAGGAGTCCCTGAGTTTCTTGGGTCCTGATAAATTAGTAAAATTAAATGTAGAAATAAGAACTTGATCTCCAACTTTAAATTGGTGAACCTTATGGGTTTTGTCCCATCTATTCTTATTATATTCAAAGGATTTCTTAATACATTCTGCTGCGTAATTTGCAGTTTTAGTCATCATTTGATGGAAATTAGTGGCATTGGGGTGAATTGTTACTGATTTAGAGAGAACTAATTCTTTGGGGAACCAAGGTATCCATCCTCTTTCTAATTCAAAAGGAGTAATGTCAGTACTACTGTGTTTACTGGAATTATAAGCAAATTCTAATGCTGGTAATAGTGAACACCAGTCATGTGAGTAATTATCTTTGTCTTTAAATTCTAGACCATAAGCACAATATCTTCTAATCATATCTTCCAAGGTTTGAATCATTCTTTCAGCTAATTCATCAGTCTGAGGATGATAAGCTGTAGAGAACTTCAATTGAGTGCCACATAAATCATATAAACCTTTCCAGAATTCAGATGTAAATTTTGGATCTCTGTCTGTAATAATATATCTAGGACATCCTACATCAGCTATAATCTTTTGCCAAAATAGCAGAGCTACATCAAATGCATTATTTTCCTTATGACATGGCAAGAATTTAGCTCTTTTAGAGAATCTGTCAACTACTACTAGTACAGAATTGTAGTTATTCATTCCAGCTGGAGGTAATCCTGTAACAAAATCCATATTAATTACAGACCATCTTTCTGTTGGTTCTTCAATTTCCTGTAGTAAACCATATCTTTTTCCCGTAGCTTTATTTGCTTTTTGACATCTTTCACAAGATTCACAATATTCCTTGGTTGCATTTCTATAATGGGGCCACCAAGCTATATGTTTAACTCTTTCTATAGTTCTGTCAAAAGAAAAATGTCCTGCTGTGATATTATCATGGCATTCTTTAAGAAAAAGATTAATATGTTCCTTTTTAGCCAGAACTACTACGCTAGTATGTTTGGTTCTATGATATATCAATCCATCCAGAAGTGAAAATCTGTTTTCATTAAAGGCAGTAGACCAAGGTTCTTCTAAAGAATTAATCAAGTCCAGGTTTTTATGTTTACTTTGTAGAATTTCTTTAAGAGTGGAGCAATTCTTGTCCAGGTTATAACTTTCACGTATTTCATCCCAAAATTCTTCCTTCATTTCAGTAACATGAAGTCCAAGAATGTCATAGGTTTCAGAAGGGTCATCATAAGCAGGATTATTTGCATCATTAATTAGTGGAAAAAGGCACATAATTTTTGCCGCTATTTCTCCATCCCAAGCAGGATTTTCTGGTAGATTGTCTAAAGACCATCTACTGAGACCATCAGCATTTTTATGTATATTTCCAGCTCTGTGGACAATAGTCATACTGCCTCTCCATTCTTGGATTGCAATTTGCCATCTTAACATATGTCTGTTGGGAGTTTTCATACTGAGTAAACTTTTGAGTGCACTACAATCAGTAATAACTTCAAAATCACAACCATCCAAGTAGTGATATAATTTGTCTAAAGCCCATACTAGACATAAGCATTCTAGTTGGCTAGGACCATATTTCTTCTCACTGTCCTTAAGTGTGCGTGAAATATAACATATTACTCCTTCTTTGGGAATGTCCTGTAAATCTTGTACTTGATGTAAAGCAGCTCCAAGTCCTTCCATGCTTGCATCTACATATAATTTGTAAGGCTTGTGAGGGTCAGGCATTAATAATATAGGGGCAGATGTTAACATTTCTCTGATTTTATTAAAGGCATCTACTCTGGGGGACGTCATCTCATATGCAGTGTTTGGACTAGTAATTTGGTACAGGGGCCCAGTAATTTTAGCAAAGTCTTTAATGTGTTGCCTGTAATAACTAGCAAAACCTAAAAATGATTGTAATTCCTTGACATTAGTTGGCATGGGCTTAAGCAATACTGCAGCCACTTTATTCATGTCAATAGCAATACTAAGTCCAGAAACTATATGTCCAAGTGCTTTTAATTCCTTAAAACCAAATTGACATTTGTTCATGGATATTTTCATATTCATTTTTGTAACTCTGTCTAAAACTATTGAAAGTTTTTCCAAATGTTCTTTCCAGTCTTGACTAAAAATAATGATGTCATCAATGTAGATAATAAGCCAGCCTTCACGTAATTCTTTGTGGAATTCTATGTCCATCATTCTTTGGAAGTGAGAGGGGGCATTCTTAATTCCAAAAGGCATTCTTTGGTACTCATATATTCCCATATGTAATATTATTCTCATCAAATATCTACTGTCTTCATGAATTACATTCTGATGGAAACCTTTGAGTACATCCATACAAGTTATGAATTTAGCATCTTTTAGCTGAGTCAGTGCTTCACTGATTTTGGGCATGGGGTATCTATCAGGTATGGTATAGTTATTAAGACCTCTAAAGTCTCCAACCATTCTTGATTTTCCATTATGCCAAGCAATAATAACTGGGGTAGTAACTTCTACATTTTCATTTGCTCCCACTTTGCGTAAGACATTCATTCTTACTAATTCAGTAACATGCTGCTGTAAAGCTTCTCTACTTCTGGGGGAAGCAGGATAAGCAGCTTTCCTTAAAGCAGGAGGATAAGGTCTAGTAGTATTAAGATTAATTCTTACTTCATGTCCTCTAATGCTTCCAAAGGGTTCATCAGCAGTGGCAAATGCAAGTTTCTTTTTATGTAGCAAGTTCTTTAGTTCCTTTAATTGCTCATCATCTAAATTCTCAGCAATCTTTGCTTCTAATATTGTATTATCAAAGTTAGAATTATTGATAGAATTACATTCAAGTTGCTCCAGGTTCATTTTGTCACTTATTCCAAGTTCAAACTTGTTCATAATGTCGCCATTGAAGGTAAAATATCTTCCATTAGAATTTATCACATCTATTCCATAATTAATGATATAATCATTTCCTAAAATGATATATTTCATTTTAAAATCTGCCATAACTATTAATTCAGCTGTAATCTGAATACTTTGTTTGTTATGAGGGAATATAATATCTAATTTGATAATACCTAGTGGTTTCAATTTACTGTTACAACTGTAGAATTTCTCAGAATTAATGGGGATTAATTCTTTCTTCCATTGAGGCAATATCTTATCTAATAAATTGGGACCAATAATAGAGCAGAAGGCTCCTCCATCAATTAAACATTTAAGTTTAAACTTGTTACATATTATATTAGTGATATTAGTACCACCAGTCTTATGTATTTTTCCAGAATGCATCTCATTTGACAAGTGTAATTTCTTAATGTTTACATGTCTGAATTTATCTTCCATTTTAGAAATATTAGATATGATCAATTCATCTTTTGAAACAATGGCATGAGTACTGTGAATATCTGAGTCAGAATCAATGGAATCAGAATCAGAATCATCTGGTAAAGATTCTATACTAGATTGGGAATCATCATTAATGGGGACCAAGTTATCATCAATGTTTTCAATGCAGTGTACTTTCTTACTAGATTTCTTATTGGGACATTTATTGGATCTATGTCCTTTCTTTCCACATTCAAAACACGTAATTTCTTTCTCAGAAGTGTCTTTGGTTTCCTTCTGGTCTGATTTCCTGGAGTCTTTGTAATTATCTCTTTTGACAGATTTATACTTGTCTTTCTTGTCTTTTCTTTTAACATTGACAAGACTTTCCAGTTGATTGATGAATTCAGTCAAATCACTGTCACTTTGTAGAACTCTACGCATCATGTACTCAGTATTATGATCTAATTGTCCAAGTAATTTATCATTAATAGAGGCATTGTCTACATCTCTTTCAATGGCTTTAATTCTGTTCACTTGTTGTGTAACCCAATCAGATGGTTCTACATCACTCAGTATGTCAAATCTGCTTCTTCTGAAGTTGGTTTTCACTTTTCTCTTCCATTCAGGAGTGCTAAATTTATTAATGATTTCTTTTTTCCAGAATAACCAATTTTTATTGCCAGGTACTTCTTTTTTCCTAGAATTATACCATGAATTTGCAACTCCAGTGAGAATTGAATTCAATTTTGAGCATATAATCTGATCAGGGGCATTAGTATCTTCTTTCAAGTTATCAATCCAATCAATAAATTTAAAGTGGTCATATTCTCCCACTCCAGAAAAGGTTAGCCACTCATTAGTCTTTGGCAGACCTGCTAATACTAATTTGTGGATGGCCTTGTCTTCATCCAAACTATTAATGGTGGATGTGGCCACTCTAATTTGTTGAGTATTGAGAGTTGGCGTAGCAGTTTGATCTCTGCTTGGTTCAACTTGGGTATTCTGTAAAGGTGAAGGGGTTAAATTGGCCAATTGAGTTGTAATGACTGGAGGAATAGATTGACTGTCATCTCCAAGGTCATTAATAGTATCATGTCTGCTTCTTGGTTGGGCATCTCTAGTCAGGAGTTCTTCCAACTTGTGCATGATATCTGAGTTGTTTTTGGTCATTTCTGACGTAACACTTGTGAACTGTTTCTCAATTCTGTTCACTACATCTTCAAAGGTTCTAAATTGAGAATTTACTTTATTAGTAGTATCTGATTGTAAATTCTGAATCTTTAATTCCAATTGTGCCACTTTCTGGACAAGATCTTGGTTGGAATTACCTTGCTCTTCAACCCAGTCATCAATTCTGGTCATAGAATTAGACAGTTGTTTACTAAATGTTTTACAATGATCATCCAATTCTACATGAAACATATCAATTTTTGTATCCATTTCAGTCAACCTCTGTTGAATAAGATATAATGTACTATCTTCTGAGTTCACCTGCTCATCTGTGGCTCTCATAATTTTACGGCATAATTCTTGTAAATCATTGGACAGAGCTTTGTTACTATTATTCATAGCATTTACTACATGTTGAAATGTGGTAATTTGTTGATGTTGTTCAGGGGTACAGGTAGAATTGTTTGAGTCATTAATTACTACACATGGGGAACTTTGTGTTCTAATTTTCTGACTAGATGATGGGGAAGTGTTACAATTCATGGGGATTCTTCCATCTGGCGCTCTTGACGGGCTATTTTGCCTTGCTCCAGATGTTGATAAGTCCCTTGGAGGGATCTCCCTAGGCGTACCATCTCTGAATAGATCTGGTTTCTCCATTGGGTATTCTTCCCTGTGTTCCTGGGATGTCTGGAATTGACATTTCTGCCCTTGGGACCACGGGGATTTTGGGTTCTTATTGGAGTGTTGGAAGGATTGGGGGGAGAGAAAAGGATTCCTGGAGATAAATGAAGAGGATTCCAATCCTTGGTGCGGTAGAGGGTTGCTGGTAGCCCTTTGAGGCTGACCATATGACGGAAATCCTCCTGGCAGTAATTTAGATGGGCTTTCACTGCATTGAAGCTGCTCCTGTTCTTTACATCCTTTAACCAATATTTGTTCTCCTTCATCCTGTAATAAAACCTTTCGAATTTTTCCTCTGCTGTTACTAGAAGCAGAAGAAATTGACTGATTATCAGTTTTTTTACTTCTATAAATGATTTTATTTAAAGATTCTTGTTTGCCAGGGGGCAAAACTGACGCTGGTGGAAATCCAAGTCTTGGCTCTGGCTCCCTGGTGCGGCCATTGTAACCTCTATTTCTAAGGGAAGGAGGAGTCATGGTAAAAATGCGTAAAAGTTGTTAGTAGAAGATTCTTATAATGAATTTTGTTAAAATTCAATTCACCAGATGACTTGTCTGATGGAGTAACAGAGGTTTCTCTGTTAGTGGTAATCTCAGAGGTTTCTCTGGTGTCACGGGCTGTAGTGGTCTTGTCAGACACTTTCAAAATGTCCAATTCAGGGGTAAGCTTGTCTACGTTGGTGGACACTAAAAACAAAAGAAAATTAGTAAAAATGTGTTATATTTTTACTTATTTAAAGATGTTTGCTTACTCTTCAGAATTTTTCTTTGAAGAGGGCTTAAAGGTTTGTTGTTTTATGGAGAAAAGAGATATAAGGTAATGTGAATTTGTTACTTTTATTGAGAGTAATAGTAGTGTTACTATGATTTTATGCGGTGAAATCAAGTGGCTTGTTTTGAGTGTGACAAGACTTGAAAAGAGGCTGTTTTTATGTCTAAATTTCCAGGTGGAAATGACAAAATTTGAGCTAAATTTTAGTAAGATGTGCCTGAGAGGGGATTAGTCTTCCTTTCAGGTTGAGAGAGTGGATGTAAACTGATCAAATTGATCTGTTTGACAGTGAAATTTGTTATTTTTAATTGTTTTTATGTGTTCAAATCACGGAGAGACTCGACGTGATTTGTGAGATGTCCTTGAAAGGGTATTATTCTTCCTTTCAGGGGGAGAAAAATAGATGTAAACTGATCAATTGATCTGTTTTATAGTTGATTTTAATTAGTTTATACTAATTTTATTTTTATTTTGGATAAATCACGGAGAGACTCAACGTGATTTGTGAGATATTCCTGAAAGGGGATTAGTCTTCCTTTCAGGGTGAGAGATAATGTGTAAATATGATCAGAAATGATCTAATTTACTTTTAATTAGTTTAATGTACCTTCTTTTACTATGTACAAATCACGGAGTAACTCTTAAACGTGATTTGTAAGGTGGAAAAGTTTCGACGGGGCTAATACACACTGTTCTCGATGTGTAATAATGGAATTGATCAGACAGTTGTATTCTGCTGATTTTTCCCGTTATTTTGATCTACTCAACACCTTAATAGCTCAAATATTGAGTGAGAAAGTCTAACGTCGATGATTCTTATGATCGGATATAAGGGTCTTATCCGTGTATTACACTGTAGAATGTATGCTGGAACTTCCAGAAGTGCGTCGGCGCACGTATGTATACTGTAGATCCTGGAATATCCGGGGAATACAGTATGTAACACGTGATCAGGCTAGAAGATCAATCTTCCGATCACTTATATACTATGTAGTATACACCCGGTATGTACTACGGTGTGTATTACCACTTATATGCGGTAACTATGGGTATTACCACTATGTAATTCGTGATCGAGGAGGATTTGTAGGGATGATGTGACTAGTGCCTTGGGAATGGAGGCTCTAGAGAGTAAGGGAACGAGATTTTAGTAGTGTAAACCTACTACTGCGGTTCGAATGGTCTACTCAGAATGTCTCTATGAGTAGTAGATCTACTAGAACGTAGATTTTTGAAGAGATTTTATTATAAAAAAGGCGCTTTTTTCTTGTTTTTGATCAATATCTTCAGCCAGATATTGGATTTTAATTTTTTATATGTTTTTTAGTTTATAATTTCGAGTTTTTTCTCAATTTTTGTAGGGTTTTTTATTTTTCTTAGACTCAAATTTGGGTAGCAGACTCTGTTTTTATTGCAATTTTATAATTTTTTAGAGATAAGAAATATAGAAAAAAACAAGCGGTATTTTTATGATTTTTTATTTTTTCTGTAGTTGAATGCAGTCAATCTAGGATCTTTATTTCTTCTACTGTTTCTAAGTAGATGTCTAGGGACTGCTGGGGGGTCACAATCAAAAAAGGAGGAACAGACACGTAAGTATTGTTAGAAGAAATTATATCACAATATATATCATTAAAGGGTGGATTTCCTTCTTCTAAAGCTGATCTAATTTCTTTTCTGACAATTTTAGTGTGTTCTTCTTTGGTTAATACGTCAGATTCTTCAGTATTAAGCAAAGTACCGTCAGAAGAATAAGTATTAGTGAGTGTAAGTTGTTTAACTTTAGTCCAGGTGCAGTTATAAAACTGATCTTCTCCCTCTATGACTTCAGTTTTTATCACTAGTTGTGACGTGATGATGTTTTCTGGGTTGTCCAATTGATAATATCTTTGCTGGAAAAGGTTGGAGTTCTTGTTGAAGTCACAAATGATTTCTGGCATCTATCAAAGGGCCATTTTCACGAAAAATAAAAAGGTAAGGAGGTGTTAGTGATGATTTTTAAGGGTTAAAGGGTGAAAAATCACGGATAAATAAAGGCCAGACCCCCAATTGTCAGCCTGGGTGTGGAACTAACCGTGGTTATTGGTTGTAACTAAGGTAGGTTGATGATTAAAGTGGTTTGGGTAAAGTTTAAGTCCTGTAAAAAGGTACTTCCTCAATCAGTAATCTTGTCTGAGAGGCTTGCTCTAATTGCTCTAATTAGGCGCATCCAAATCAATACAAAGTATTAATAGGCATCCAAGGAGGTACTCACTTGGGTTCGTGGTTTCTACCTTATTGAAGGTAGGTTGTGGCCAATTCTTGAGGTAATAACAGTATTAAACTATAGATTATCCAGAATTGGGGGATTGTTGGAGAATGGGGAACTAAGCAAGGTAAATAACTCTAAGGTATGTACTGTGCTGGTGTGTTCTAAATATTCTCTGGGGGATAAACAACTGTTTACAGTCTGTTTATATATTGTAAGAGCTCCTCAAGGGGGAACTGTGAGCGCTTCCATGACCTGGGAGGTACTGTGGAACTTCAGGGGCAAGACAGATCCTTTTGGGAGGATCTGTTAATGTTTATGATGTGATTTCTACTAAGGCTGTGTTATGGGACACATCTTTGATCAGTAGTCCTTAGTGGGATTGGATCACATCATGACATTTGTATTAATTGATCTGTTATTAATATTAATAAAGTTATTAACTTATAATGATGTCATTTATTATTGGTACATCTTATAAGTATTAATTATTATAATATTAATAAGTTCTTTTATTAATAAGATATTAAATTATATATCTTATGCGTAAAATATTCCAATGTTAAGGAATGTGGGCGTAATCAGAGGGGAAAGAGGGATATCTGTTACTCTGGATATTTCACGTGACAGGGGGCAAAGGCCTACAAGTTATGTATCTTGTATAACAGGAATACATATCTTAACCAGAATTATTCATGAGTTTATTAATGAATATATTATTAAAGTATTTATATTAATTAATGTAATTAATGTACTTTAATAATATTAATATTAAAGTAATAATAATGAAGGTATAATAATAATAATAATAACTACAGAATAGTAATTATTATTAAGGATAATAATATTAATATTACTTGGAGTTATTTAAAATAAATAATGATAATAAATAGTAATAATAATTAATAAGAATAGTAATTATTATTAGAGATAATAATAATTAATAATCTTTGCAGTTACGTGGTACATGTCAGGTACTGTGATATGTACTCAGTGGCTGACACTTAGTCTAATTAGCTTGATCTGATCACTTATCTCAAAAACCATCAATTAGCTGTTACCTATAATCTTTAGGGTTTGTTTTCTCTCGCTCTCTCCCTCTTATAAAAACCAATCACTAATCCTATTAACAATCCCAGTCTATCAGTCCTCTACTATCTATAACATCATATTAAATTGATCATTATAATTACAATCACATACATCAGGGGTTAGTTTCTTATCTTCAGCTTTATATCCTTTCACTCTTGTTCTCAATGTTATCACTTTCTAATTATTTGTTACAGTCTCTGGTCTGTTATTCTTGAGTAATACTATCAAACAGTTCCAGCTTCTTTATTAGTTCCAGCTTCTTTATTAGTCTCTTGATTGTTAGTCTCAGGTTTTTGACTAACTCCCATGGTGGGAAAACCAAAAGATATTGTTTTTTTCTTTAGTATTGGTGTGTTTAGGAGGCAAAACAAGGTTTGAACAACCATTGGTGTTCCATTCAAACACACCAAAGGGTTTTCGCATTCTGGGTGGTACACCAATTTTTTTTGGTTTATATTGGTTGGGATCACCCTAGTGTAACTGGGGTTGATTCAATGCAGGAAATTATGCTTGAAGTGAATGATTTGAAAACTTTTCTCAAAAGGATTTTCAGCCCACAGTATCTCTTGTCCCCAAATGTCTAACTTCCCAAAGGTTTATGTGTTATCAAAAGATAATGCTGATAATCTATGCATGATATTGGTGTCTAATTCTGCTGATCTTTCATGCTGTAATGATGCAGTTTTTTTTTTTGGCACACAGGGCGTTGATAAGTGCACACAATTGGTGTGCATCCCCACACACCAATTTTTGTTGGAATGTGGCATGTGCATGCCAATAAAATTGGGGTGTGGCCCCATGTCCACCAATTTAGTTTGGCAAGTGGAGTGCATACTGTTTGAAGGGGGCTTCAGCACACCACCAGATTTGCTTGCTGGCCACATGAAAAAAATGGTGTGTGGGGATGCCACAGGGTGATGAAATAACCAAATGCTAACTGGGATTCAGTGATTTCATCTTACAGGCTGGGAACCCAGCCATTGGATGGAATTGATACATTTATGCCCACACCAGGGGCACACTTGTTTTTGGGGGTCCACATGCCACTGGATGGGCATGAAACCTGCATTCTCATGAAGGAAGGGGAATTCAGGTAACACACCCATCCACAAGTGTTTTTAAAAATGTCAAAAGATGGGTGTGCAGCCACAAAACCCTGTATGGAAAGGGTTTCCAGTCATCACACCCTTTCTAATTGTATGTGTATGGGCTATAACCCATACATATATACACAAAAATGGTATGTCAACTGCACACCTTTTCTATGGTTCCATTTATGGGCTATGCCCATAAATATACACATAGACTGTTGATGTCAGCTTGCTACTATGTCAGAGACAACCTGACTAGCATCAAAAAATACATAAGCAAAATAAATAAATATATAGCAATCAATAAAGAAATAAAACAATGTAAAATGAAAGAGAAATTATTTTAAAATACTTATGAAAGAGACATTTTTACATTTTACACCACAAAAACTGTAAAAAGTAAATGTCAAAGTATAAAAACACATAAATAACAGAATAATATTTAATATTCTGATTCTACACGTAAAATCACCTTCAGCCAAAGTACCCTTTAACTTTACTCCTTCTCATAGTAAATCCACTTAAACAAAAATAACTACTGTAATTGTTAGAATTAACAAAGCATTTTTCAGACATTTAGCAGAAAATGATTGACATGGGCAGGATTTGAACTAGCAACCATAGCAGAAGCTGAGACACTATACTAGATGTGCTGCCTTTACCAACTAGGCTACCAAGTCCTTATCCAATGTGCTGATATTGGGAACACTGTGGATCACAATATTCAACAGTAATCATGAGATGACACATGTATGTTAGAACATACAACATGTATGAAGAACGGTATAACGTATCATAACAAAATTATATTATATAAAAACTCAAAATAAACATATGTAAAACATATTTAAATACATATTTGACATTTGTGGCCCAATTGGAATGACAAATTGCCACAGATGATCATGACAGTTTTTTACAGGGTTACAATTTCAAACAGACGCTTTAGAAGCGCAAATTTGAACTTTATTAAATGACAGTAACTGTTTTCACATTCACCTGTCAATCATTGAAATCATTTGCCAATCTGTCATGGCTCATCCTTAGTAGTTACTACTAAGAAACATGACAAGGAAAAACCTTTGCTAGCCTTCCTGATTTGCCACCAAGTCTCCAAAAATATATATTTAAGAGGTTCTTCTTTCCCCTAGCAAGAATCCCCATCATCATTTATACATACCCATACATACATAGCAATCCACCAGTCATAGCAACCAGTGTCCTGCCCTGTAAGTTGTTCTTTATAGACTTGATCATCCTGTCCTCTTTTTCCTCAACTGTCCAGTCTTCAGCACATCAACCCAACTGCCTCATCCTTTCCAGTTAATCCCTAGAAGGTCCCCTTCCTTCAAGAGCAGAACATATAGTAAGTACTTTTCTTTCAGGAGTTGTGGCCCTTTTAGACATCTTTACTGGGATCAAAAAAACACCTGCTTGCAGTCCCCAGTTGTAACAGGTAATCAATTTCCTCTGCTTTTGCACAAAAAACTGTGGAGTGATCTAAAACACCCCTGATTGCAGGCCCCTCCTTAAAATATATATATTAATATATTTTTTATATATCAGAAACCATCCTATATTGCCATTATGTTTATCTTGGACTCTGTGTATCTAGAAGGATCTTAGTCCTTGGAATCACAGAGTGTGACAGAAGAAGATCTTTTTCATACAACCAAACCAAAATACAAAGGGGGATCCGGTTGATCAAAGTGCAAGAGGAAAGAAGATATTTCTTGAGGATAAATTTGAAGATGCTTTCAAGGAAAAGGATAACTTTGAGTCAAATGAGTTTGAGGATAAATTCAAAGATGTAGATATGTGGATTCTAGTATGACTTAGTAATCAAACTGGATGATTAATTAGTTTTTTCAGCCTTAAATTCAGTGCAGCTGACCTAAAGTCCGCCATGATTACTCATTCTCTTAATCTTAGTCCCAAATGCCATCTTTTTACCCTGAGGTTTAAACCTTGTTTTGAAATCATATTCTGTTTCATCATTAAATTCTAACCTTAGTGCTCACTGAACACTTTGTGATTGCTCAACTCCTTCATTGATTAATTAAATAAATAATTCCATGCTACAGCTTGCTGGGCAAGTGAAACAAGGCCAGCCAACCACATCTACATGTCAGATTACGTAAAAGAACTTGATTTTTTTTGAAGTTGGTGTATTCACTGTTGCAGGCAGGATACATAACCTCAAGACACCCAGAACCACCAACTCAGATACCCAAGGATTCAGAAATTTACAGCTCACCACTCTAACCAACAAAAGGCCTACTTCACCCAGTAATTCAAGTATTTTCAGTAAGTCCCCTTTTTGAAAGTTGTTTATCTGGAAGAAGCTCTTCCAGATGTCTTTGTCCTTTCCCCTCTTTTCACATTTTTCTTTCTCTCATTCATCAATCATCAACAAGATCAACCTTCAAATAATCACATCAAATCAATCATAATCCAGCTTCAGATCAATAACCTTCATCTCATATCTTTTTCTGTGGTTTGTCATTGAAAAAAACCAAATAGGTTTCCCTCTAAAGAAAATTGACTATCCAGCTTGAACATAGTCTAAAACACTGTGCTGATTAGACTCTGTCTTCTCAGATTCCTTACATGTTTCCATTGCATGAAGAGGCTGTGGCATTTCTCAAAGACTCTGGCCCAGCTTAGCCAAATTTTTCCAGGTTGAGCTTGTTTATATTGAGATAGCTATGAAAATTATAGAGAAAGATAAACAGAATTTCTCTTTTCTTCTCTCTCTCTCTGTTATCCTTAGTAGTTGTTTTATTTATCCTTTGAAATACAACTATTGCCCCCCATCCTTGTATCCTGTTTTCACTTTAGAGACCCAAACTCATAAAAACACACAACCAGGGATGGGAGGGAGGGTAGCTGGGATTTATTGGGATAGTCAGTTGTATAAGGGGATGCTATTTGGAAAAGGGTATTACCTTCATAAGAGGGGTATTTCACCTCATAAGCGCCTAGGACCTAGTATATCAGGATGTGGAGGAAGAATTAATTGAGGCAAGGAGGTAGAAGGGAAGAAGGAGAAAGGGGGGGGGGGGCAGAGGATTTGAACACCACCTCTGGGAATCAAAATTTAAGTGGTATTTGGGGTAGGTTTAGTTAGAAGGTATCAAGAAGTAAGTGGTGATACAAGAATAATTTGGAAATGGAAGGTTCCATGGAAAGAGGGGGTGTTGATAAATGCACACCAAAGCTAATGGACATTGTGGAGCACAGGCCACACACCAATTTATTTTGATCTGTAGCCCCTGCACACAAATAAGACTGGCCCACACCATTTCTTGGTGTGGGGAGCTCACACCAATCTGCAGGTGGCTTTAGTGCACATGAAAATCATTGGTATGGGGCCCAAATTTCATACAAATGGTGTCTGGGGAGGCAAACCCCCAGGTGATGACCTCACCGAATTCCAACTGGGATTTGGTGATGTCATACCAGCTACAACCTTGGAGGCCAGGATTTTCCTGGCTGTTGGGGCTTTCAAGGACCTCATGGCCAGGTCTCTCCCTGAAATGGGGTTTAATACAGCCTTGGTTGAGGCCGGGTGCACCTTCAAGGGTGTAGAAAACATCATGGCTGGGTTCTTACGGGACATGAGGCCATCTACAACCTCATGAACAGTATGTAAATAATGGTTGGTCCCCAAAGGTAATTTAGGAATCCAAGTGAGCTAAAATCATATGCCTTGAAACAAGATCAATGGGGTTTCAGGTGGCAAACAGGGAGCCATTTCTCCAGGGGAAGTAACAACAATAAATTAGATACATACCTCAATTTGTATGAATAACTAGGTATGAATTTGGCTCAAAGTTACCAGAAATTTTGGTCAATTTTACCTGACATGCAGTGAATATAGATTTTTCTCTTGGATCAATGTCAGAAAGCTGCACAGTGATGTTTCATCAGTCAAAATTTGTGTTTTAACAGTAAACAGTGGTATAAAATGTTTCAAGTAAAACCTAATATTAACACCTGTCAGTATGGTTTCTGAGGATCATCAGAAAAAACATCCCCAGTCTGAAAAGGCCAATTGAATCAGTTTATAATGAGTTATTTTAGATTGCCTTCCAGTTTAACTATGATTGTCTCCTCCCAATCATGAATTTTGTTGATGGAAGTTAGTGAATGAATCCTCCTTTATTTTTCTCACCACTGCCAACGGTGGGCCGCTACGCTATTTGACCGCTAACTGTTAGCGTAGCGGGGTTTATTTTTCCCAGATAATCTGTAGCGTTAGCTGAAATTACACTCTGCTACACTAACAGTTAGCGTAGCGACAAATTTTTCAAGCCATTTTTTTGTAGCGTTAGCTGAGAAAATTCACCGCTACGCTATCAAGTAGCGTAATTTTTCTGGCGCTAACAGATTTTGAAGTTCTCAGTAGCATAGCGGCATCATCGCTACGCTACGCTAAATTTTAGCTGTTAGCTGATACTTTTCCTGCTAAATTTTAGCTGTTAGCTGAAGCTTTTCCCATTACACTATGCTCAAATAGCGGATTTGTTTTGCCCGCTAACTGTTGGTTTCACCAATTAACATGGCTGCTAAATAAAAAGCTGTTGTTATGGCTTCAACAGGTAAAATCCTGCTGCATTACAGATCTTAGAAGAGACATCCAACTTCTTTCTTGTCTTTGAATTTACAAACGTAAAAAAAAAAAAAAAAAAAAAAAAAAAAAAAAAAAAAATGATCATAGAAATTAAAATAAGCTTGCTTGAGTAAAGCAGTTACAACAGCATTTTGATTTATTCACTTGTGCAAGTACATATTTTTCATTGTTTTACTTGGACAAGTACAGGATCCTAATTGAGCAGAGTGACCAGCTTTGACCTCAGACAGGGGAATATATCACTCCTGCTATATTAAAAGTAACTGCAAAATACCTAATTGGTGTCACCGCATCACAAATCCTCATTTATGATGAGGGTGAAACCGATTAGGTAAGGATTGTGAATTGATTGAAATTTATAGGAGCTCTCCGAACTCGCTGGGGCACCTGACTGACCCCCCTTGAGTTCGGCAACTGTTAAATAACATGGGTTTGAAGAAATGGTAGCAATGTTGGGTTAAGCCTTGTACAAACTCAGAAAACTCTCAGGGGCACCTAACTGACCCCCCTTTAAATTTTCCTGATTGGTGTTAACCTCATCACTACTCTTATAGTATAGCAGGAGTGATAAATTCACTGTCTTAGGTCAAAGCTGGTCCACTTTGCTCA